>VDFB02000002.1:95754643-95768901 GCA_007258455.2 Sequoia sempervirens | reverse complement strand
GTTTGCCACTATAGCTTTGCGAGCAACCAATACCAACATCTCTGGGAGAAAGAACAATTTAGAAACAAGTGATCCCTGTTTTCTTCTTCCTGTTTACATAGTACGAACTTGGATGGGCCATTGTAACCCATCTTTATGAACTTGTTTGCTGTTAAGACACTGCCTTGTGAGGCAACACACGTGAAGATATATACTAGCTTTCGGAAAACACTCCTTGTTCCAACATAGGTTGACGGGTAAATTAGGAGCATATTCCCCACTGTTAGCTAATATTGAATAGTAATTTTTTGCATTATATTCACCTTTTGACGATGTGCTCCATTTGAGCCTATCTTGTCCCTATCTGAAACTTACATTCTAACTACCCACCATGTCCTCATAGGCTTCTACCAATCTCTCGTCAAGCCTCGAGTCCCAATTGCTTCTCCACTGATAATTAAGACATCAAAACTTATTTGTGACCACCATGTAATCTCTTACCTTATTCCCCCATAGCTATTTTGTATACCTTTTGACCTCCTCTAGACCGGCTTTGTCTGCAAGTATATGACATCCTTCCCATGAATCTTCCTAGAATGAAGCATACCGTCTGTCCTTTATTTCCCATGTTACCTGCTTAGATACCAAGTCTCTACAGTTCCTTATGAAATTCCAAATTCTTGACCCCTTTGGAAGAGCTCTGGAAGTTAAGATGTTCTCATCATCATCTAGATACTTTTCCCTCAAGATCTTGACCCACTTAAGATCATGTTTTGTGTGTAAATCCCACACGGGCTTTACCCCCAAAGCTTTGTTTTGAAGAAGGATGTCTTTCATTCTCATGCCATCTGAATCTTTCTTTTCACAGACCTTCTTCCAATTTACCAATGAATACTTTCAATGTTTAGAGTTTCCTTTCTAGAAAAAATCTTTCATTTTTTTACTTAAGACTTTGTTTGTTGCAATAGAGAGAGGAAGGAAAGAGATCATGTATGTTGGTAATGCAACGACGACAGATTTAAGCATTGTGAGCCTGCCCGCTCAAAACAACTAGTGGCTCTTCCATTCAATGATAGTCTATTTTTCACCTTTTCAATTAATGGGTCTGAGAGCTTCCCTGGTTGCAAACCTTGTCTAAGGGGAGTCCCAGATATTTGCAGGGAAGCCTGCCTTTTTTGAACTTCAAGATCCTCAAAATTTTTGTTTCTTTTTTAGCATTAGTATTAAAGAAAAAGACCTCTCACTTGGCAACACTAACTTCCTGTCTCGAGGCCAAAGAGTATTTATCTAACATACCCTTAAACCTCCTTTCCTCCCTTCTTGGGAAATGTCAAAATTAGTAAACTGTTGATGTGTGACCTCTGGTAAATCATTGGTAACTTGCAGACCTACGATCTTCCCACTAGCCCACACATTGTTGATTGATCTATCGAGGGCCTCCACCATGATGATGAACATGAAGGGGGAGAGAAAATCCCCCTAACATAAGCCACGGAAGCATTCAAGAATCCCTCTAGTGAACCATTCAAAAATACAAAATACCTAGGACAAGCAATCCATCCGAAAATCCAATTGAGCCATTCCTTGGAGAAACCAAAAGATTCCCTTATCTTGAACAAAAACCTCCAATTCACGCTATCATAAGCCTTTCTTATGTAAATTTTTATTAACATGGATGGTTTGTTTAACTCATGAATTGAATGTATAGCTTCTTGCACAATAATGACTCCATCCAAAATAGACCTTCCTGGGACGAAACCATTTTGTTCCTCCAAAATAATGTCTAGCAATACCTTTTTAATCCTGTTTGCAATAGTTTTTGCCAATAACTTATTGATGGTATTACACAATGCAATTGATCTAAATTCTTCCAGATATTCTAGATTTTCTTTCTTTGGTATTAGAGAAATAAATGCATTATTGATTTCCTTGAGTATTCTTCCTAAGCACCTAGAATCTTCTAAAAGTTCAGTGACCTCCTTACCCACTATGTCCCATTATTTCTAGAAGAAGGTGGCTTGGAAGCCATTTGGCCCGGGCACCTTGTTGGGGTGTAGCTGAAACAAATCCTCCTTTACTTCTTGCTAAGAAAATTTACTATTTAGCATGGTGTTTTGAGCTTCTGATACTAGTTTAGGTATACCCCTTAGGAGTTCATTCTGGGCATCCAAGTTGGAACCATCCCAGTCATTCCATAAGTTATGTAAGAAATCAATAGTGAACACTTTAATTTCTTCTACCTTTTTTTATCATCCTTCCATCAATAGTTTTGAGGCATGAAATCTGATTGATCTCCCTTCAAAGTTTTGTGGAGTTGTGAAGAAACTTTGTGTTTTTGTCACTTGCTTTCAACCACAATTCCCTGGATTTTTGTCACCAAAAGATCTCTTCTTTGGCCAGAATATCACTTAGTTTATTTAGTAGTTCTTTTTCTTCCAAAAACTATGATTGTCCATTCCATTTTATTACCTTCTCGAATAACACTTGTAGTGCCTCCTTAATTTTGTTTTTTTCTTCAAAAATATTTTTAAAATTGTCTTTATTCCATTTCTAGAGGTTCTGTTTGATTGACTTTAGTTTAGCAGCTATGTTAAACAATTTGACACCACCTGGATTATAGTTCGACCACTAATGTTTAATGAGATCCATGAAATTTGGATCTTTAAACCATATGTTTTTGAATTTGAATGGTCACCTTGCAAGACCTCTTTCCCCACAATCTCAAGAGAGACAGGAAAATGATCTGAACCTTCCCCAGGCATAATTTTGCAATCTAGGGTGAAAGAAAAAATACTCAAGTCACCTTTGAAGAAATATCTATCCAATTTTTTAGCAATACTACAAAAGCCTTTCCTCCTATTTGTCCAAGTATATTGACCATTACCTGTTTGTGGCTCAAACAAAAAATTTCTTTCCACAAAGTGTTTGAAATCTAATTGGGATTGAAGTTTCCTTCCTAACCTCTCTTTTTTATCCTCAGATCTTAATATTGCATTAAAATCACCTCCAATAATGCAGAATTCAAAGCCCAGATTGTTACAAATTGTGTCTAACTCTCTCCATACTTTCCTTTGTCGAATGCAATTTACAAGGCCATATACATTAATAAGTACAAAGAAAATATTGGAGACAAGGATCCTTACCTTATGGGTATGTGCAGGATCATGATGGGCCAAAAAGTGGTAATGGGGAAAAAATTATGTTTTTCATTAACCCAAAAACGCGAAAATGCCGAGTTGACTTTTTTGTGGCTTGGGTTTCAGTACACACCTCCAAAGCAATGCCCAAACCAAGATTTCCATATTGGATATCTAATTTGAGGCAAATGCATATATACATATTTTAGGCCTGTTAAAATCATTTTACACATTCACAAGCCACAGGCGCACAGTGAGGAGGTTCTTCGCATAACAGATATCCGATTTAGCCAATATCCATTTTGAAAAGGTTAGATTTTAGATTTTTCTTTGCTTTGATCGAATTTTGAATTAGATTTGTATAATTTCAGTTAGTTTTTTATGGATTTTTTTTCAAAATAGGGTTTTTGATTTAATTTTTATGAAAGAATTGAGTTTAGAATGGATTTTGATTAAAAATGAATGTTTTTTTTATGGATTTTGACTTAAAAATAGTGTTGTTTATGTATTTGTATTAAAAATTGGAGAATTTTATAGATTTTTGTTAAAAAGTAGGGTTTTTTTTGGATTTTTTTTTAAAACTAGGGTATTTTTACAATATTTTCATTTATATTGTCTAATTTCAATTAGATTAATTATTTTTTAACTTTAATCAAGCATTATGGCTACTAAGAAAGAAAATGCACAAATTCCAAACGATCCACTAACTGAGAATGAAAATGCACAAATGCCAAACACTCCACCACCTCTGCATCCATCAATTGAAGAATTAATTGGTGAAAAATTGCAGCAATTGAGGGGCATTTATGAAGTTTATATGAGAATCCCTTGATTATTTGAAATGTCAAACACATTGAAGGAAATAATTAAAAATATAGAAACCCTCTCCACCCAACATAATGCCTTTTATTCGCGGTGAGAAGACATGAGAGAATATTATGCATGTGGATTGTCTTATGATGATGTGAAAGATCTCGGAATAACCAAAGCCCAAATAGCCTCTTTATTTGTTAACCCCCGTATTGGTTTGTCGGTTAATGTTAATAAACCAAAACTTTCTATAAAATGGTGCACACATAGGGACATTGTAGATAACTTTTGGGATTGTTGGTGTATGGTTTATGATAAACCACAGAACAACAATTGTGATATACCATTTTACTTTATTAAAAAGTTATATGTTGAGTTTGTGTTAGGGCATCATGTCAATTACTTTGACATTAAACCCTTCCAGGGCGTTGGTGGAGGTATTCCCCAGGATGAACGCGTTATCGCCGCTGGTTCTCATCATCTGGGGTTCGCCTCGGGACTCAAAAGACGCGCGCCAGGGCAAACTTATTGCGGGCGACCGAACCCTGAGACGTGGATGGCAGCATCGTCGCCGGGAAGAAGGATCCACGCCGTTCGTTTGCTTGGGTCCTCTTGTACAATCCACCAAGCATCCCTTGGACACTTCTGATTATGACCTCCATGATGTGTAAATTATAGATCAGATGCAAGGGAGTGGAGCACACCCTACAGAGTCCTCTCCTGCTAGAGAGGGGGACATTGGAATAGTGACACAGGTAAGATTTAAGTTGTAAATTCATAACTTGCATTTATTTTTAAATGAATATTAATAAGAGATAGTATAATGTACTAATATTTATTTACATGGTCTATTTAATAGTTGATGTTTGAGGAGGATCTCGCACAGGTGACTGATAGCACCCTTAGGGCCATTTCATTTGGCCTCAACACACACACACAGTATATATTTTCACACTCACTTGTTTACATTTTTTATTATATACTTGCACGTCATTTGAATTTTCATTAATGAAATTATATAATAACTTATATGTTTATCTTATTTTCCTCTTGTAGGAAATACCTAGTGCGAGCAAGGTGCAGCCTTGTCCAGATTATGGAAGTGCAATGTTAGATAAGGGGAAGGTAATTGAACTCAAATTCGATTGAATTAAGAATTTTAAGATCTTATATTGATTATACATACATCGACATAGATTAGTAGTTTCATATGTACTTGTCATTTTTATGTACAAGTAGTTATGAGCTATACGTCGTTGTTAACAAGTGCGAGCAAGGTGCAGCCTTGTCCAAATTATGGAAGTGCAATGTTAGATAAGGGGAAGGTAATTGAACTCAAATTTGATTGAATTAAGATTTTTTAAGATCTTATATTGATTATACATACATCGACATAGATTGGTAGTTTCATATGTACTTGTCATTTTTATGTACATGCAGTTATGAGCTATACGTCGTTGTTGACAAGTGCCACAACGCCTGAAGGAGTATGTATTGGAACACCTGAAGGAGTAGGTGTTGAGACACCTCAAGGAGGAGGTATCGAAACACCTAAAGGAGATAAAGAAAAAGATCAACATAAAGAGGTATGTGTTTATTTTATTTTGTGTTTGGTATTTATATGTTCCTATTACTGCCAATTGTATGCTAACTTGGATCAATTTAATGTTTTTGTTCACATATATAGATTGACATTACAAAAGTTGGTTTGGTCAGTTCTTTGAGAGGGGTATATTCTAGGACTCCTGACCCTTTGAAGAGACGGATATTTCTGGTAATCAAGATTACAATTTTAGAGTTCAATTATAATTCAATGTATATTGATTTTGATGTTAATTATTCAATTTTAAATTATATAATATAACTAATCTCAATTGTGGTTTTAATTTTTCAATGGAAGGCCGCCGAAACCAGCAGTCTTTGCAAAGGAACTCATTTGATGATCCACCGATGGTTTAAGGATGAGATAGACATTTGGCATGTAAGAATTTTGAATTGAACTGTCGAGATGGCATATGCCACGGTACATGGAAAATCTTTGTTTGAAGGTTGGCATTGATGCCATTTTGTAAATGGAGACACACTCAAGATTATTGGATAATTTGATATATGGAGGGTTGACAATCGAAATTTAATTTCTTCCTCATGTGCGTGATTAAGAAAACTCTTTGAAAATTTAATCAAGTGAGCAATGGTTAAATGTCAATGTACAATAGCATAAAAATAATGGTTAAATATTATGTGGTTTATATTCATATTGTTGATTACATTGCATTGCACATCTTTCAAACTCAAAGCATTACTTCACATTACATAACTAACAACTAGATGTTGATAGATGAAAAAATTTCAATTACAATATAAGTTTTACAAAGTCAACCTAAGCAGTTATGCAATTACTTCACATTGCATAACTAATAACTGGGGCATTCGTCGAATTGTATTTGCTTGTCGTGAATTTTTATGAACCACATTTTCTTTGAGGAATTTTTTAAGCAGGTTCACTGGCTTGTTGTTATGGCTAAAAGCCTAAAACAAGTGCTTTCAAACAAGCTATGGATTGATGCAAAGTGGGGGTGAAAACATATGTGAAAACTACCCTCGACTCCTTTGGACCAAATTTGAGAACCAATAACATACCCCTGTCCTAGGCTAGTGAATTAGCCCTCTTACACAAAGTGAGTGCCCTTTAAACACTTGATGTTCACAAGAACACCCTAAAAAATCTTGAGTTGTGTCATAAAAAAACAAATTCTAAGATTATTCTACACCTACAGGTCCTTTAGCAGGATGTCCCATGAAACCGTCTGTTTACCATGCAAATGCATAGGGTTAATTGAGAGTCCCACTTGTACAACTCCCATGACCATGCCACATAATTAGAAACCTCTATTATGACCCCAATATACTTAAACGTTAAACAGATTCCCCCACTCTATTTGATTTTAACAAACCCTAGGCTAAAAGCTTCATTTTCATGCAATTTAAGCAATGATTAGCTTAGGACAACAACTCCAAGACTCACAAATCATTTCCCCTTTCTTAAATGGACCTGCACACATTCAAATCATATTGTACACAGCCTCTGCACCGAGCCACATGAAAGGTAAAATAGGTGGAGGGCTTCAATAATTCATAATTTACTCAAAAATGCAAAATCTGGGTTCACTACCCGCCTTGAGAAAACTTGGCACAAAACTCACAAAAAATGAAAAGAAAGCACTTAAACCAACTTTAAAGGGGTCTCAGGCCTATTTCCCCCTTATTCCACATGCTATGCAACCATTTACTTTTTGTGTAGTGGTCGAACAATGGAGAAAACACAGATTTTTTGTGTAGAAACCATAGTTTTTGCAAAGTAGCTCAATACGATCTTATCGATTCTTCACAAAATTACATTCATCAATCCCAAAAATGACTTCCTCAACCTTTTTTAAGACTCTCCCCCACACAAAACAACCAACCAACTCCCAATTATTGACTTACAAACTAAGTTACTTGTTCGGGTTCGGGGGTTTGGTTCACCAGTTTAGCTAAAAAAAATTTGGGAGTGGTTCGGTTCATTAGTAAAAAAAACATGTAACAATTATATATATATATATATATATATATATATATATATATATATATATGCAACATAGAAGCATGAAATAGGATTAGAATATCACATAACATCATATAAGCAACAAAACCACCATAAACTTGAATGTCATTTAAAACATGCATGATAAATATTTATCGTTGAAACTTGAATTGTGGTAGCTTGATATACAGAGCCTATTGATGCCAAGGTTCAATTTGTATTATTTTGAAAAAAGAAGCCAATTGAGTAGAGTTATCAACATTCTTTAGAAATCATAAGAATTTATTTAGTACACTAGCCATTTTGATTTCTTCTTGCAATCTCAAATGCTAAATCTATGAAGAAAACTTTGTTGCCCACTAGTTTCCATTAAAAAGAAAGCAACAAGCTATGGTCTCATGGATTTTTTTCACACGAAAATCAGTGTTGGAGTTCGGTTGGAGGCTGAAAAACTACTTGTAACTACATAAATAAATCTTGTTCTACAACTCGTATGACCTAACCAACTGTTCCATCATGTTCGGATGGTTACGTTTAGGCTAGGTATGGTCCCCTTTCACACCCAAATTGGCCAAAGCAGTTCGAGCTACGTTCAATCAGCGAAATCCCTTAAGAGTCCAAAGTGCAAAAGGGCAACAATATTTGACGAATTATTTCTAGAAAACTTTGATGCCTACAAAATTTTTATTTGAGGCTATGGGATCATGTTGGGCCCCTCTACAATAACCTCTCTCAAGTTTTTCTATCTCGGAGGCGTTTTCCCGTGGTGGCAAGTTTTCAGCTGAGGGAAAAGTTGTTAGATGCAAGCAGTGTAAAGTTGCAAAGTGGCAACTTTCATTTAGCAACTCGTACGACCAAACAGACTGTTCCAACACATTCAGATGGGTACGTTTACGCTAGGGATGGTCCTCTTTTGCACCCAAATATGTTGAATCACTATGAGCTACACTGGACTAGCGATTTCCCTTAAGAGTCCAAAGTGCTAAAAGGCAACAATCTTTGAAGGGCTATTTCTCAGAAACCATGATGTTTACAGACTCTCCGTTTGAGGGTATGGGATTTTTTTTGGCCCATCTACAATAACCTCTCTCAGTTTTTGCTATCTCAGAGGCATTTTCCTGTGGTGGCAAGTTTTCATCTGAGGGAAAAGTTGTTAGATGCAAGCAGTGTAAAGTTGCAAAGTGGTGCAACTTTCATTCAGCAACTCATACGACCAAATGGACTGTTCCAACATGTCTAGATGGGTACGTTTACACTAGAGATGGCCCTCTTTTGCACTCAAATATGCCGAATCACTCTGAGCTACATTGGACCGACGATTTCCCTTAAGAGTCCAAAGTGCTAAAAGGTAGCAATCTTTGAAGGGCTATTTCTAAAAAACCGTGACATTTACAGAATCTCCATTTGAGGCTATGGGATCCTGTTTGGACCATCTACAATAACCTCTCTCGATTTTTTCTATCTCAGTGGCATTTTCCTGTGGTGGCAAGTTTTCAGCTGAGGGAAAAATTGTCAGATGCAAGCAGTGTAAAGTTGCAAAGTGGTGCAACTTTCATTTAGCAACTCATACGACC
Source organism: Sequoia sempervirens (assembly GCA_007258455.2). Lineage (NCBI taxonomy): Eukaryota > Viridiplantae > Streptophyta > Pinopsida > Cupressales > Cupressaceae > Sequoia > Sequoia sempervirens. Next base: position 95,759,818 of record VDFB02000002.1, on the reverse strand, counting down.
AAACAGGCTGTTCCAACATGTCCGGATGGGTACGTTTACGCTAGGGATGGTCCCCTTTTGCACCCAAATACGCTGAATCACTCTGAGCTACATTGGACCGACAATTTCCCTTAAGAGTCCAAAGTGCTAAAATGAAACAATCTTTGAAGGGATATTTCTCAGAAATAGTGACATTTACAGACTCTTCGTTTGAGGCTATGGGATCATTTTTGGCCTATCTACAATAACCTCTCTCGGTTTTTGCTATCTCAGAGGTGTTTTCCCGTGGTGGCAAGTTTTTAGTTGAGGGAAAAGTTGTTAGATGCAAGCAGTGTAAAGTTGGAAAGTGGTGCAAATTTCATTCAACAACTCGTCCGACCAAATGGACTGTGCCAACATGTCCGGATGGGTACATTTATGCTAGGTATGGTCCTCTTTTGCACCCAAATATGCCAAATCACTTTGAGCTACATTGGACCGACGATTTCCCTTAAGAGTCCAAAGTGCTAAAACGCCATACCATCTATTGTACGGTCTATAGCTAGATGGTATGACCATGGTAGATTTTATTAGGACTGTGTAAGGTGACTATGTGAGTTTAGAGAGCTGGAAACGTCTGTACTTGAGTTGGTGAGTTTCCATGCATGGCAAAAATGAGTGAAATTAGGTGAAAAATGGTGGTTACAACTTGCTAATGTTAATGAAACGTGGGGGCAACAAGATTTAAGTTTGGATCAAGCTTGTGTAGGTCCTAATAGACGTGTTTGATGAATTTATAGGGTGTGGCAAGGTTGGAAACATTGATTTCCTTAATAACCTCATGAAAGTTGCTAAAAATGAAGTTGCACCCAAGTTGGATTTGAGGAGCAAAAGTGGCAAGCCACTGTAATTTATTATATATAAATAGGAGATATTACAAAACCTGGTTCAAATGAGCATACCGACAGGAAAGAACTAGGAAGAAAACCTTCGGTTGCAGCTCGATTAATTACAAAAAGTTATTACAGAATTATCCCAATAAAAGTAACAAAGCATACACTTGTATGACTAATTCAACCTATGAGTTTCCAAAATACAGACCCCTTTACATTTTAAACATACCCTTTATACAATGCCAAAAATTTGACCCATATTTCAAAAAACATCACTAGGTATAGATTATCCCCATACACGCTATGACCTTTTATTGAACATTCCTAATTTGAAAATTCAAATTTTACAAAATTTTCTATTAGAGGCATTCGTGGTACGCAGCCTTCACAATAGTAGTATGTTCAATGCCTGGATCCATTTTACAAGCACCGGTGACAAACCATCAAGGTAGCTTATCAACCAATCTATATTATTCTAAACACACAAAATATGATGAGATGGTAATGCAACTATAAAAAGACGCTTTTAGAATAACCAATCTATATTGTTGTATCTATCGATACCGAAAGGACGAGCCGGTTATTGTTGCGCCAGGGTCCATGATCAATCGTGTCGTGAATATCACAAAGCGGGGAAAATGAGAAATCTATATTGTCACAATAGAAAAGATGCTTAGACTAACAAATCTATATTAATCTAAACAACTTGAATGATGATGAATTGGTGATGCAAACTATAAAAGATGCTTAGAATAACCAATCTATATTATTCTAATTGACAAAAAATATGATGAGATGGTAATGAAAACTATAAAAGATGCTTAGAATAACCAATCTATATTGTTCTAATATGTTCCATACCTCTCTGAAAGGATTAGAGCTAGCTATTGTTGCAGTAGGTCCATGATAAATCATGCCAAGAATATCACAAAAGTGGGAAAATGAGAAATCTATATTGTCACAATAGAAAAGATGCTTAGACTAACAAATCTATATTAATCTAAACAACTTGAATGATGATGAATTGGTGATGCAAACTATAAAAGATGCCAGAATAACCACCATATTGTTCTAATTGCCACGTACCTCCCAAGGACGAAGCTGGCTAGCTGCTGCAGCAGTCCATGATCACCCGCCAAAAATACGCAAAAAGCGCATACAAAATAATACCACAAAAGACACCTACATTGCACAGCAAAAATATCAATACAAATAAAAGAACGACGACAGAAGACCATCACATAGCATCTGATGACCTATTTTGAGCATAACATTTCATCATGATAGTTCGGGCCAAATCAAGTTCCTGCAACCACAATTGAACCTATAGGATACACGAAACCATCATCATCTTCCATCGGTTGTGTTAGCTTATGCTTTACCTGCACACATCGAGCCAACCAATAGTATGATCTCTCTTCATTCCCCTACGATGCAACAACTGCAAAAACATGTCCTGGCTGTAGTAGATCTGAAAGCAGGTCGTAATCAATTGAACTTTCCATTGTGTCATTTTTCATGGATATTGTTTGAGATAAAGGAGTTAGATATTGTGGAACCCATGTATCCACCCACTCATTTGACTCGCATTGATCCCACTCGCACTGAATACAACTCTGAAAAAAACAAGCCAACTCTCGTGTCCAAATGGTCCATGTTCCTGCATTTGATATTCAAAATGAATGCATCTTTGAAGAATCTTTGATTGTATGACAATCCAATCTGCCTCCCACTGTAGCCTCCTCAACCAACCAAAAGAATATGCACATTGTTGAATCAAGTGTCCCTCCCTGTGACAATGTTGAATTACACCAATCAACAATAGAACATGCATCACTGAATTTTTCTCCTAAAATATTCAATTGCTCCTTAACTAGAGCTCTCTTTACGCATGCACTTGCTCCATCATGCTCCCCTTTCCCATGTCTAGTTTCAAAAAAACTCCAAATATGAGGTACACCCCTCTCTACATGCATTCTACTCAACCAATAAAACATATGAACATTCTTGAATTGACCTGTACAATTATCTGACCAAATTAGATGTCGACCCAGTGCTATATCATGCTCCTGCAAAAACTCAAAAAAAATATTGAAACAATGTTGGACATACTCGGACGAGTGAGATCTATCATCACTCATATAAAAATGATACTCTCTGATTATCTTTCAATCCTCCTCTGTACTATCAGGTGCATGTCTAAACGTTATGTGGACAAAAATAACAATCTGAATGGAATTGTAATATTGATATTGTACCTCATTTTGTGGTTGCAATGTGTAGTTTTCTGCAAAATCAACCACTGATATAATAGTGCCAATCGGAAAAGAGTCCTTACACATCCAAAATTGTTGATCCAACCACTGAGACCTATGACTATGCCTTGCATACTTGTAGAAAATATTGTCCTTAAAATCTGAAATAAAATCAGCAACACTGCATTTTTTTGTAACCAACTCACATCTAGAACCTTCACCTCCACTCTGCAAAGTATATTTGACTATCTCATATCTCTTTTTCTCAACAAGTTTCTTTCCAAATTCATGCTCGGAACTCTCATGAAAAAATTGAACAAACTTTGACAAGTCACCAAATTGTGAGCACTTCGCATTTAAACAATCATTTCTATAGAAAAACAAATCCTACTCATCTCTAGAACATAAAAATAGATCTAGCAAGTCCCTTGATGATTTCAGAAGATGCATTGCACCACACTCCTACAACATTTCATTAGTATGCAAAGTAGAACGAATATAGCATAATAGCTCATGGTACATTGAAAAGTCCACATGTTATTTGCAACAACAAGTATTATGAATCTTAAGAGGCACACAATAAAATGGCTTCAAACCTTCAAAAGTCCTTTGCGAGATTTCCATATTTGGATGTGTTTCAATAAATTTTTTGAACAACATTGTTTGGCTTGATTCCAAAAAATGTTTAAGATGTGGTGTACGGTCTCGATTTACAATTCTTAACTTTAAAACATCATTTGCATTGGGTGATACTCTTGAGTTATCATGCCAAAATTGTGGAATTACCTGCTTTACATTATCGGTTAGCTTCTTATCAACACATGGAAGCCTCTCAGCAAAAGCCCATGTATCATTTTGAAGAGGATCATCTATTCTTTCTCTTCTTGCGAGTGCTCTATCCAAAGTTTTACGATTTACATGTCAAAATCAATACAAGTTTGTCTCATAAAGCGAGCCTTTTTCAATTGATGGCTTACTAGGGCGGTTGTAATGACTCTTCGAGTAGCTCTCTTATCCTTTTCCTTGTTATTTTTTCCAATAGACTTGAGAGCATTAAATTTTTTTTTGACAATAATAGAATTTTTTTCGGTCTTCTTGTTCACACGAATCTTCAATTTGGCTAGCAAAGGTTTCATCTTTTTCATCTTTAGCAATTGTACAAAAAGTTGGCATTGCTCAGTCAATGTCTTATCGCTAAAATATTGGTTGAAAAGTCTTCTAGCCCACAACTGAACAGTTCGTGTTGACTTCTTGCCTTCAAAATTGTTTATAATGTTCTCATCAAATTCAAGTAACCATTTAGGGGTTCTTGAAGGTCTTGAATTTGGAATATGTCTTTCTTCTACACAAGGTTCTTCTATTTCATGTAATCTAGTGAAACATAATTTACACTTGTTTCAATATTATGTTCGTAAATAATATTCATTTCCAACACTTCACCACCACCCACACCCCTTATTCCCACCCCCTGGTCATGTTCAACATCTTCACCCAACATTTCACCTTAAAACACTTTCACATCAATTTTAACAATTCTCATTCCCACTTCAATATCATGTTCAACATCTTCAACCAACATTTTCACCTTGAACATTTTCATTATCAATTTCAATATTTCATTCCCAATTTGAATATCATGTTCAACATCTCAATCTCAACATTTCACCTTGAACATATCTCACCTCCTCTCTCACTCTGAAAGACCATAAGGGTTCACCAATATTTAACATACCTTATCTTCTCTTCATATGACCTTCTCTATCTCTTTGTCTATATGCTTCAATTTGTTCTTTTGTAAGCCTTCTCTTACATTTTTTCTTCCAACGACTGCTGCTCCCCATTATACCTCATAAAAGATGCTAAAAAATCTTTGCTTATGACAAATTTGAGTAGAAGATGCTCCAAAAAGTTGATCTTTGTCTCTTCCTATTTGAAACCGTGCGTATGTTGCCTGCAAACAGAATGTAGGGTCTGTTGGAATGCACAAAATGACCCACATGGGGTTTTTCTATGGCCCACAAATCCGATATCCGTTATAATTTGATATCTGATACATTTGAAAAACATTT
>VDFB02000002.1:95736468-95754543 GCA_007258455.2 Sequoia sempervirens | reverse complement strand
TTGCAAATCATAGAAGAATCTTAGTGATTTTTTGGGTGTCCTTGCCTTGGAATGGAACTATCCTAATCCATGAATGATTGACCAGGAATTGTGAGAAAGAAATAAGATAAATCATGCAACTTGTTGCAATTTCTTCGCTTGGGAAAAAGGGTAAAGTTTTCTTTTCAAGGAGAATCAACTTTAGATTTTGAACACATTGATAATTTTCAAGATAGACTCCAGCCAAATATGTCATCTAGGCCGGAGCTTAGGTAAAATAAAAGTTTTAAAAATTTTGTTCAAAATTCAAGATGCCGTGCCTCCTCCCTTAGGGAAGAGAAGGCCTATCAAACCTAACACTCTTATGCAACACTTCTTAAGTTCTGTTGATGTAGTATTAGATGCTTAAGTTTCAAAAATAGGCATGGTTATATAAATTCTCATCTCAATGACTATCATTGCATCAAATTAAGAATTTTTCAATCTTTTATGGTCTAGACAAGAGAAGTATGGAGTAGTGTTCCAATGCTAAAGTCTTATTGTGAATCTCTTTGCTATGAGTGGTTCAAAAATGAGGAATCTTTCTTCTGCACCAAATGAGAAATATTCACAATATGTGCTAGGAACGAATAAGTCCATAAGATCGAGTATGCAAGAACTGAGAATTGCAAAATTGGCTTACATTTGACTTCCAAACACAGAAATTTTCACACTTTTTGATGTTCACATGTAATTCAAAAAATATATGTGCATAAGTTATAAAGTATACACTTGAATACACGTAACTCATATCTATTGAACCATGAATTTATAATTTGCAAATATGGACACCATCGATAAAAATATTTGTATTAAGCAAATAGCCATGTACGCATACATCAATATATGTCGATATAAGTATAAAATATAGTTACAAAATAGCCATAGTTTCTATGAGAATGCTATATGGGCATTCAACAAATATATCCAATACAAAATATGTACAAAAATTGCCATGTAGGCATACAACAAAGGGCTATGTGCATTCAAAAATTCATTTCCATGCTCTGGTTCAAATACAATTTTTTTCCCTTTGATGGGCTTATCTCGATGGCGAGCAAGTCCGCCAATTCAAGCTGGCTGCGGCTTGAGGAGTGCTTCACCGCCTCCTAGTGTTTAGCTTCGGGTGAAGTTTCAACTGTTACAATAAGAAGTAAAGACATTAATATATAGAAATTACATTATAAAAATTAATATATTTAACAAAATAATCACTTACGGCCATCTCACGATCACTCTCCTCGATGGAAATATTTGCACGCCGATGCTTAGGCGTGCTCAAGCCCTGTATAAACCATCCAAATAGGAATTAAACTACGAATCAATAATGGTTTGATTTTTCACTAGAACTAGTTCATCTATAACAATGAATGTAAATTGAAATTTAGTAATTTGCCTCATACCTCCCCTACTAGAGCCATCAAGGATTGTATAGTGGAGCAAACACCAATATCCATTGCCCTCGTAACATTTGGCAGTGTTTCTATCACCAACATCTGAAAATAAAACAACAAATTATTCAATCGCAAAAAAGTTACAATAGCAATCCATGTGATGACTTATAATGTATGAGATCTAATGAACAAAATTTTGAGTACAAGTATTAAACAGATATATTTCTCGATTATTAGTTATCGAATTTGAAGTAATGCTTTTGATTTTGAATGATTCGTGTAATGCAACGTAAGTCAACAATATGAATATAAACTACACAAATCTATTAAACTTAGAATTCATTACTTCTAAGTTCTCTTTAAATTTATATTACCGCGGAACGCTTTGATCAAATCTATTGGCACTCAGACGTGTTTCCTTGAAACCTCCAATAGTACCCTGTTCAACAGCCAAAATCACATATTAAAATACCATTTAAAAAACAATGCTATTAACACATGTAATAAATTTATAATTTTTTACTAACTTTACATACCCCCACCCATAGGTGTACCGCGAAAAATAAGTAGGGTGGATGATTTGGTGTATCCAGCCTCATTGACTATGACCCTGCCAATTTTATTAAAATAATAAAACTAAATTAGTTAATCCAGCATTTCACAATTCTAATAAATTAAATTCAATGAACATGTTGAATTTTACCTAAGTATCAATGCCATATGCATCATGTAAAATTTCAATCATCCTCTCCATCCCCATAGATGCATACGGATCAGGCTGCGTAGTAGCATATGGATCTTGTGTAGCACCCTCCTGAGTGTCGGTAGGGTCATACAAACAAGTCACCCCACAAGATTGACACATGGGTTCAAGGCCACCACCTAAAAAACTCCTCTCGATGGCGGCTGGCTAGTGTGATGGATGACACTTCGGATCAAAGTTGTGATCACCTGCAATGTCTCTATGTCTGCACTCTCCTTCGCAACGACAGGCATCACAATCTGCTCACGAGGCAGCCTAGTGAGAGGTCGTCTCCCTTGCCATGTAGGATCCGACTGTGCACCAGGCCTATCCCCGAAGCAATTCCCCACCTCTCCCTCGAACTCCCTGCTATCAAAATAATTTGGGATTTGGTTCAATACAAACTCACTGTATAGTTTCCTAAGAAAATATTGGGGGACTTCACAATTATTGCACGGTGGGTAATCAAAGACCATATACCATCTTTCATAAAAATGGTTCTTAATCTCTTGGTGGTGGCACCAATGAATAGGAAACCTCTTTGCATTGAGGGTAAGATTTTGATTTGTTTTAGGGTCAGTGAATAGAGAACACAAATCACCTTTAGTAATTTTTAAATCTGTTACTTGTTTATATGATAATTTGTCTGCATAATATGCCCTAACTGTCTGCCTCCTATCTTGCCATCCAAATATTTGTTGGGTGATTGCATCTATATTTTTTAACATGTCTTTCAATGAATTTGCTAGAAGCATTATTTCTGTGGTTGAAGCATTTGGATCACTCAACCTACTGATAAGATCCTCAAGTTGTTTTCTATTGTTCTCAATTTCACTCAATTTTTCTTGAGTGCCAAGAGGGAATTGAGAGAATGGTGGGGGAGGTTGATTTTGTTGAGGATTTTCTATTGAGGATTTACCTCCTCTTCTTATTGTGGATTTGCAGGATTTCCTACAGATTTAAAAAAAAACAATCAAATCTAACCTAAAACAAACAAAATCAATTTCAAACTTACAAATTCAAAACAAATAGTAAACAATACTTACCTCCTACATCTCTTTGTCATCGTGGCGCCATATTTGCAGACAAAATCCAACTCTTCTTGATGAAATTTGCAGAAGTCCTTCCTCCTAGAACGTGAGCGCGAAATTGAGGGTTTTTCGCCGCAGGCAGAGCTGAGAAACAGTGAAAAGAAAATGATACACATTTCACTTTTTTTTTCTTTTAAAAGCACATAACGCACTCACATTATAACGCGAGCGCGTTATGTGTTTCCCCATTTTTTTCCCATTTGGCCACAAAAGTGCGACCAACTTCATGCACCCGCCCTAAAGGAAAAAATAGATTTTGAAGGGACCTGGAACCCTTTAACAAAAAGAGAAAGGCTACAGAAAAGACAACATACAGCCAGCGAAAAAGACCAGCTCCAAAACAAGACCATTCAAGATTTACATTTTACACTTTTCTTGTGGGAGCGTAGAATCATGTCGAAAGAAGGCATGGAGGATTTATCTTTTTTTCCTTTAACTATGATCCAACCTTCTTCCACTTGTGTCGCCTTACCATGCCAAACCAGCTCGCTACTTTCATGAAGATGAAAGCCAGCAACCAGATTATTTGGAGTATCATCTTGAATCCTTTGCACAGATAAAGACTTTTTTGAAGAGCCACCAGAAAGAGAAGTCGAAGCACATTCACCTGAAATGGTAGTCTTAGACTCAATAGGGGTTTCCCTAGCGACCCCGCCATTTGAGATGACTAGGGGGGCGTCCAAAGACCCAGTGATTCAAAAGCAACCACCTCTGAAAAACTCTTATTCTGATCAGCTTTCTTCTCAACCGTATAATGTTGTTGAGAAGCACCTTTCCACCAAGTAGTTATCTTTGTTTTTTTCTCAAGTCCGCAATGTGCAGCAACATGTCCAGTATTGAAGCATCATCTACACTGGAAGGGTATCCCTTCATAATCCAAAGATTGGACCCAAGAGCCTTTAGAAGATTTAAGTAGGACCTCAGCAAGCAGTCCTTTTGAAACATTTATTTCAACTAGAATGTGAACATAGGTGGAATGAAGAATGTTAGAAGATTCATCATCCACCATCAAAAAATCACCAAGGGCATCACCCACTTCCTCTAGAAGAGAGTCATGCCAAAGGTGAAGGGGGAGATTGGGCAATCTAACCCAAATCGAGAATTTGTTAAAAGTTTCAGAAATAGGGTTGAAATAAGAGTGCCAGGGTTTGATCATCAACAAAAATTTATCTTCCCAGCTAAAAAAAAATTCACACAAGATTACATTTATGTCTTGAGCATTGTCAAATTTTGTAGCAAAAAATCCCTTAGCCAAGGGATAAATGTGAACTTTACCTGAAATTAAAGGCTCCCATTCGCTATAGATCCAGGAATGCAACTGAGGGAGGTTAGGCCAAAAGCCTTTGAACTGGCAAATCACCCCACAAAGGGAAAGGTCAGTAGCAACCTCCTCAATTTCTTCTATTGTTTCATCTTTCAGCTTCACTGAAATAGCATTCCTGACAGGGATAAATCCGCCAAAAGACCCATGCTTGGGACCCACAAAATTCTTGGCTTTGGCCATAGAGCCGACCCCCAAAACTTTCCTTCCGCCAGAAACCATAGACACAGGGCCAAGGTAAAAGCACAAAGTTGTGTCACACTTTCAGCCAGCTTATCAGCACAACTAAATTTAAGTATTTCTAACTAAAAATCAATTTTGGTGAAACATATCATCTAATAAGATTCATTCTAGCTAAGTTAGATACTTCCACAACTTTTTCAACTAAAATTGTTGGCTAAAAATATATGGAGCACCACTTTGAGTCCAATTTACCAAAAAAAAAATATTTGAAAATTTTGAAGTTTCAATAACTCCTACTAACATAAATAACATTTTTTTAAAAATATAAAAATACCCTTTTGTAGATCCATAAGTGTAGTTTTCAAAAATATATTTGTTTTAACAATTTTTATTATTTATATATATTTTTTTTTTTTATTTTTTTACTAAAAGTAGGTTATCAGCACAAAATATTAGGTTGATTACCATGCCAAGGAAAACTACTAAAACTTATTAAAAAAAATTGAAAAAAATATGATGCACTAGATAAAAGAATCTATTTCAAGATGGTATATATTTTTTTCCATTTTAGATAAATATTTAATATGAAAGTTGACGTCCCATGGAAATAACTTTTTTTTTATTCACGCACATTTTAATATTTATTTAAAAATATATATTTATCAAAATTGGAAAAAAAATATCCATGCACTAAAGTTTCAAGTTATAGATACACACGAAAAATTTGAAAGAAAAAAATAAAATTTACTATAAAAAGTTTGATGTCTCATTCAACTTTATTTTTTCAACATTTTATCAACAACTAAATTATAGTGTTAATTTATTAAAAACTAGTTTAAAATATTTTTTTAATTTTTTTTAAAAAATAGAAACATAAAATATACTAAAAAATACATATTTTACTAGTTTACATCATTTCAAAGTTCAAAACATATATGCCACTTTTTAGTGATTCAAGTTTAAAAGTTGTATTAGTGTTGACCATTTCCTTTATAAAGTGTGACACAGCTTTGTGATTTTACCCGCCAACGCTGCCCTGACCACCTCCAATGGCTGTTCCAAATGCCTGCAGACCGGTCGCAGAAACACTGCCATTCAACACAGACGAGGGGCAGCCAACAGACTTCGCCGCTACCAACCCAACCAACAACGCTGCCGCAGCCATACCAGTAGCCGCCTTAGGGTTACCAATAAAGGTTCATAATAATTACATTTTTTTCTAAAGAAAGAGAAAGAAGTGAAGTAAGAACTCATGAAATAATAGGACATATGCTCATCCAAAATGATCCAAAAAATACATGTTATAGGAAAACACAAATAGAAAATAGGTCTCAAATACATGTACATCTAGGTATTTGATAGTGTTGTAGAACTATATCAAACATAATTGAGAGAGTGGATTTCCAAATGATAATGCAAGTGTGTATTAATCTAGACCATATTGTAGGTGTGCTAGAAACCACACTTAGAATCCAAATACACATTAACTCAAAATATAGTGACAATTGATCTTCACATAATGCCCTGGAAATCTAAAATTATGTATTATAAATAAGGCTCAAGTATGTGAACATTTGAAAATCAACAATAGTTGGAGACATTAAGGATTATTGTATATTCTATAATTGTAGGAGAAATAAGTAGAGGTAGAAGGTAATATTTCCCACTTAATATGAAATATCTTTACAAAATAATAAAGGAGAGTAGTAAGGTGTGTTGCTACTACCAAAACAAGTTTTCCTGTACATTAGGGGGTTTTCAAGATAAAATTTGTGTTCTGATTTTTTTTATGTTTTTTTATGCTTTAAGATGTCATAATTACTTCTCAAGTAACAATCTATACATCTAAAGATCAAAAGTGATGATATGCCTAAAAAATACCTCTAATCATTTTGTTAGCACCGTGATTACATTGTGACAAGACCAAATATGGTAGCAAAAAAAAATTATATTGAGTTGATTAAAATTCCCAACCATTTTTTAATTGCCACCAATTAGTGGTATTTCATAACAAGGACTTGCATCAAGGGTGCCATTATCCATTATAGAAGACAACACATCATAATTGTTGTAATAATTAGTGGTATCAAAACCTAATGGCAATGGCATAATGCCATTAGCCCACAATACAAATTTAATATGTACAAATAAAACCCCTTGTACAATATTCATGACTTTTCATTGCATAGATTTACTAACATTTCCTCTAGAAAGACAAAGTCTAAGGCATAAGAAGGTTGAAGTTCTCAATTGAAGCCACATCACAGTGCAATTTTTTTATCATTCTATAAAATGTACAACAAGATATTGAACCATGATCTTAGAATCAAAAGAGAAGATCTATGAAATTATTTACAATATCTAAGAGTTTCTCCTACCCTACAAAAACTTGCATTTTAAAAATCTGAACTCTAATTTTTCTCCAAGCATGCATGGCCTCATTGTAATTGTTACCCAATTTTCACCTGCAGGCTCAATAGGGCAATCTATGTTTCAAGTGTTATGAAGTCCAAATGGGCGCATTTTTGTGTAGGATTAAATCATGCATCTGATGCTATTTCACAAAGAAGTCTATGGGAAAGCATGCCTCGATCAGTTCTGGCACAAAACTCATCAGAGAAGAAGGTCGGCGAGACCCTCTTGAAGTCTTGTTGACTAGCAGTGCGTTCTATTTGTTTGAATACACCAGTCGCCAGGAGTTTTTATGTATCTCTCCGCTAGAATAAAGTCTCACTGACAGGGTTTGACCGAAGTGAAGTGAGATCAGTGAAAGAGGGGAGCTCGATAGGATGTCTAGGCGAACAAAGGTGGTCCCAGCGATAATGATGAAGCAAGCTTGCCGAAGGATTTTCCCTTCGGCATAAGGTCTCCCCGACAAGAGAGGAAGTGGCATCAGTGAAAGAAGGTGTTTCCTGTAATGTCTGGTCATCGAAGTGATGTCCTACCGATTGCTGGAGGTCTCGGCGAAATGAAGTAAGCTCCGAAAGAAAGGGAGCTCGCTATGAGGTCCTGTCGAGAGAATAGTGTCCCATCGATAGGGAGCTGGCTATGGTGGGACTCATTGTCGAGAGGAGTTCGATAAGAAGTCTTACTGACCCGAGAGGCTCTTGCCGAGATGAAGTGACCTCGTTGAGAGAGTTTGACATTGGTCTAATGTTTGGCCGACAGGGCGAGGTCTTGCTGAAGGAGTTGCACTCGCTGATAGAAGGCTCAGTCAGTGTAATGTCTCACTGATCGAAGGTGGTCTCGCTGAAGCGGAATGAATTCAACATGAGGTCTTCCCGACTGCAGGGGAGTCTTGCCGAAACGAAAGGATGTGAGCTCAGGGCAAAAGAAAGTAGAGTCGCCATGATCTCTCGGTGAAGGTATGAGATCCTACCGACCAATGAAGGGTCTCGATAGTGTTTTTCCTTCAGCAGAATGTCTCACCGACAAATGGATCTTTTGTCGATGGTTTGTGCTTTCGCTAAGATGTCTGGCCGAAAGGGTGGACTCTTGCCGAAAGAGTTTTGATCTCGAGGGGAAAAGAGTTATCATTGCTATGAGGTCCCAATGACCAAGTGGAGTCTCACCGGAAGAATGGTGTCTTTGATCTAACTGATGGGGCCCGTTGTGACCTCGTGCTGACTGAACATTGTCTTGCCGAATGTGGATATCTGGATGATGAAATGACAATATCGGTATGACTCCTGAAGGCTCACCATGATGTCTGGCCGAAAACAATTGTCTCACTGATGCTTTTCTGTGATATCGATATAGCTTTTGACTTCTACATGGTGTCTAGCTGACAGCGATAGTCTGGGCGACAATTTTTGACATCGGCGTGATTTTTGCAACTCGCTATGAGCTCTCACCGACGGTTGTATTCTATGTCGATAGCTGCTACAAGGTGTATTCACATCGGGGAGACACGATTAGTGTCTCACCGACATGCGATTATGACAGATGACCTTTGACCGTCTGGAAATCTACATGGCATAAATGCAACCAATGAGGGAGAATCAGAGGGAATCATGGGCAGTTTGACTATCGTGACTATCCTTGAGAGGATGATCAACTGAATGAAAGCGACGTGGATCTGCTCTGAGCTCAGAAAGAGAGCAGCTCGGCTGAGGAGGTTCGAGAGTGGACACGGAGGCCATTCCTGGAGTGACTCTTCACCGACATGGACAGCGGGGACGCAACATTAACTTCATTAAAAGATCTAAAGGCAGATATTTTTGTAAGCTCTAAGGGCCCTAGGGGCTAACACATCTTTTTGTATATAAGGCATTTTTGCCTCTTTGTAAAGGGGTTCTGATTATGCATTCTGGAGAGTTAGTAATTTTTCCTAAAATCCTTTCTCAACTGATGTAGATTTTGTAACTCATTTAGAGTTCTCCTTATGCTTTTTCTGAAGTTTTGTGAATTTTACAGTCCTCTCTCAGATTAGCAAACTTTTGTAACTCAATTTTGGAGATGAAACTCAGTAAAGACCTTGATTATTATTGATTTGAAGCTCTTGCCTACTTTCTCTTTGCATTTTTGTGTTCAGTCAGCTGATTGATCAAGATTTTAGTGAGGTAAATGTTTATTTCCTTCAAGCTTTGTCTCATATTTTAGAACCTTTATGCAGAAAGCATGTTTTTGCAGGTTACAAATTGTGTCAAAAGATGTAATGAACTTTAGATGTGAAATTAACTTTCCTTCTAGGGATCTTAGCATCAGGACCTGTTTGTGAAACACTTTTGCAAAAATATATACAGAGTGAGTTGTGCAAAAAATTATCTTCAGTCATTGCAACCAAGTGTATGAAGTCTGATTTCAAATCCAAGTAACGTTTAGGTGCATCACCATAGGTTTTAATCTTCATTTTTATGTACTTCTTCTCCCTTTCCCTTTACAAGATCAGTAGTTAGGTGACACCAAAGGAAGCTGGCCTTCTCTGGAGGTTGACCTCTGTTCATAAGTGACCCACAACTTTAGAGGTCTTCCCATGTTACACTGAGGTGTTGAACATCAGGTTCAACAGGGTGCAATTTCAGGTGATAACAGTAATTCTTGCATGTTGGGGAACACACACAAGGGAATCATTCAAAATGAAGATGTGCTAAACATAAGAACGAGACAAAAACTTTGAAATATGCCCTCTACAAAAATAAAAACATGATTTTTTTCAACAATTTTTTAAAGTAATTTTAATGTTTTATCTCACAATACTTTCTTAGTTATTTATTTCTATTTAAAAAAATATAAGTTAAATTTTTAATCAACATAATACAAATAATTAAAACTAAAATTTAAAAAAAAAACAATATCTATAAACAGGCTGAGTAATTTTTCAACTTGCACAATTTCCCTAAATAAATAGATTGAAAAACTTTAGACTAGTAGAAACTTCAGAATCCCCACTGAAAGCAGGAACAAACAATGGCTAACTTATAAGAAAATTATTAGAAAATCCAAAAGAGATCTTACTTATCTATACAAAATCCCTTCAAAAGATTGATTTATATAAACAAGCAATATCTATCTCTCACAAGAAAATCGTTCTCTTTCACAGCTTTCACCACCATCTTTAAACAAGAAATTTCCATACTACTTCAATCCACACATATTAAATTTCTTTGCAACAGAGTTTTACAATTTGGCAACGTCGTATAAACAAGACCATGCATGCACTAAATGTAACAACGCTATGCACATTCCAAGAAGAAGTGTCGATCTAATGGCAGATGGTATTCCATTCGTATTGGAAAATTCAGGAGGGAAAGGAGAAGAAGGAGAAGGAGAAGGAGGATGTAATTTAACAAAACTAACAGGGATCCGGATCCTCATACCACCATTGCAATGCCCAGAAATTGGACAAATAAACCAGTAAGTCTTGTCTTCCTCCAACACCATGCTATCGTTTCCACTGGTATACATTTTGATAGGCGCATGCCCCACCTTACATGTTCTGTATACGCTTTCATCTACTTCATAAACATTGTGCTCCATCTTTTTATACCTAAACACTGTAAAATTTATAAACACTAGTCAAAAATCTATAAAAACTGTGGGTGAAATTGTAGTGGAATAGGGGTGTAAGGGTACCTAGAGTGTCGTTAACGTGAAAGTCGTGCTTCTGCGCCCACTGGAGATAATTGATGCTAGAATCCCATCCTTCACCATCTCCAACCACCTATACTATTGCTCCAACACTCTTAATTGCAGCAATGACTGCTACTATGTTGATCAAAGATTTCAAAGCCTCTGCCATGTTGCACTTGTAGGTTTAATGCTCTAAACTTCTTCTTCCTTGTAAATGAATTGGGGCGAGAAAGTCATCGGGGAGAAGATGGGTTGAACTCACGATTCAACCAAAAAGAGGATCCAACGTCAACAATATATTTAAATATAATTCGATAAAATATGTGCAAGGGATTTTATATTTTCACAGTCAAACATGTATGCACAGTTTTTAATTCCATTGAATCAGTCTTTGGTTGTGCAAATTGATTGTGAGATAACTTGGAATCTTTTCTCGCCATTTGTTTGTGCTTCCATGATTGAATGAAGCCCTCTTTAGGAGAGAGAATTTTTTTAAATTAAGAAATTTTATAGGCCCTTTTTCCTTGGACGACTACAGAAAACTAAATCCTTTTACCCGCAATAGAATGAAATGGAGACAACTAGCAACAATATCTTATACTAGCACTTGCACCGAAAGAAGGTGCAATGGTTACGCCGATTGTAGTTTATTTAGAATATCTTATAAGTTTGATAGGGGATTTGTCATTGAATTTATAAGTACTTTATTAAAACATTGATGCAACATCAAAAGTGTGTACTAATCATTAATAATCATTTGTAAGTCTTGATACAATATTAGATGGTGTGTTTGACATGAACTATTGTAGCAATCTTGGATGTCATGCCCATTGACATATTCAAAATTGACCTTTTTTTTCATGTACGCAATCACAAGAACCAATAAAAAAAAACCACTACATAAACCAAAATACCAATTGAAGAACGAGCTTTTACACTTCCTCTATGTTGGGTCTCTCTCATCAAATTGATCTGCACCAAATGCTTGAATAATATGAATTATTTCTTCTTTGCCCTGAATTATTTTGACTAATGCTATTTTTTTTACTTCGAAATTATCTCCCCTCCATAGTGGAAATATTTCACACATAAAAAAATAGGCGAGAAACAGAAAACCTTTCTTGCACAAGTGTGATATCAACATCAAACAAAGCAATCACACAAGGAATTATTTGTGTCATCTTATTGAAGCAGTAAAATGTACCTGCAAAGGTCAGAGAGTAAGTAATCATCTAAAAGAAACTTGAGGTGCAAAGTAAAAAAATAACATTCTTGTTAAGTTTATCCATAATTTTCAAAAAAATTAGGTGTCAAATAAAGTTAGAAATTCATAAAACTTTATTCTCCATAAACAATTAGTAAGCAATCGTATTTCACCACATGGTTAAGAACAACTAAAGGAAAACAATCATGAAACCAGTAAACGAAATTAAAACAACACTCCAAGGATATAATTAATAATTTATATATTTAAATTCTTTTAAGAACCTTCATGTTCTCAAATTTTACAATTATTATCTCCAAAATGTTTTTTTTGGAAATGCATGAATTCCCTCTATATAAAAGCAAAATTTGTAGAATCCTTAATTTTGCTTTAGACCTTGTGCATATACCATATTGAAAGATGGATTGCATAGCTTCTAAGGAGGCCTATGTTGCTTTCAAGACCCGTGAACATAGATGAGACATGTTCTCATGCTTCCAATATAAAGATGGAAAAATACAGGAATCCACCTCCCTCCTCAAACACAAACACAACAAGGCATATGTAAGCCCAAAGGAAAATGGAGTAAGCTTAGTGTTGTTGTTACTTAAAACTTAAAAGTTCTGCTAAACACTGTGAATCGTGATGTTATTGATCATTCAAACGAAGCATATTGGAAATTTCACACAAATCAGCTATATTGATGGTCAACTAACACAATCATTAATCAATTCTCTTCAAGACTCACCAGGCTCAAAGACACTTCTAGGACCTAATCTTGCAAGAAAACATCTAAACCAAAGTTGCAGGCAAAATTGATAGAGCAAAATGTAAGAAGAAAACATCCAAGTGATCAAGATATTCACGAGGCGAATGTCAACATCAAGGATATTTCATCAAGCACCATATTCTTTGGGACCAAAATAGTCATTATGCAACAAAGGTTCATAGGAGGTTCACCTTTCATTTACAAAGGTTCATGGGAGGGTTTCATTTGCAACCACAACATCCCTTTTTTGACCAAAAAATGGAGCCTATGGGGTCAAGAGGACCTCAAGGGGTTCGAATCCAAGTGATTTGGGCACTATTAAAGGGTTCTTGCATTCTATTTGATAGACAAACACCTTGAGGACTTGTAAAGGTGATCAAAACTTGTGTAATTTGCATTGTTTGCTTGTGAAGCTAGTGCTCAAGAAGTTGGTTGCAAGCAAGATTGTGTGATTCAATTAATTGTAGAGTCGATTTGTAGGTATTGAGTGTCATTGTTGCAAAGTATTCCTAGTGCTCTTGTAGCAAGTCACTTGAAAATAATTTGACAAGATATTGACATGAGAAGGCTTATACCTCACTCTTCCCAGATTTTTTCACCCATAGTAGTTTTTCTTTGGATAAATTATCTATTATGCATTGTTTTTCTAATGTGTTTCAATCTCATTCAGGTTCATTGAATTCTCCTAACATTTAAACACTTAAACAACTCATTTTAGGATGCCTAAAAGTTGTTTCCTTCAGTTCTTTTACAAAACACCAATTAATTTTCAGTGGCAAGTTCTTAAGATTCACATAAATAAATTAAGTAATGTTATATCCATACTAATTATAGATCACAATCTTCGACCACACGAAAAAAATCTTAGGTAATGGTTGTATAATTTCAACTTCCCATGCCCATTCATCCCTAGAATTATGTATCTGAATCCATAGAAACTCCTGCATTTTAGGTATGAAGAGGAATCCAAAATATCTATTCCACTATTTAAAAAATATGCAGTGGACTAAACGGGCCTTTAAGAGAGAAACAATGTGATGTTAGTATGGGGTCCCATGGATGTGACTCGAGCTCATACTATTATTGTACATGTGATTCCATGTGAAGCTACCTTGACCAAACCTGAACCAATCCAAACCAGATTCTAATCCTAGTCCTATCTGAGTTCACCTATTCAAGTGATGCACTACTAAAGGTATGAAAGAACTAAGTGTAAGATTGCTATAAACTTCTTGTCTGTGGGGTGTTTGCAGCTCTTATGGTTTTCTTACTTTAGGAAAGCATAGGCTATTTGCTAACTTATTTAGTTGTTTCGCTTCTGACATCCATTCAAATCACAAAATTAAGAGAAAGGACCAATATGATTAATATGCAATAATGGTGAATTTTGGTTTATAGGATCCTTGTAGAAAACTTTTGGGTATGGCAAGTGGCAATCCACTGTTAAAATTTGCTTGCTTCTTTCCTTAATAAATTCCATTTTTACTCCAACCCTAAGGGGTTAGTCATTTCTATCAACATGATGTAATGCACAATGCATCTTTGGATCACGAGTCAAATACAAAATCACTAATATAAATTATTTTGATTTATCTTTAACATTTGTCATTTGATAACTGACATTGAATTATCAATTATCAGCTGTGTTATCGGGTGGACATGGAAGAATGATTGTTTCAAATGGGGTTTTTTGTTCTAGTTTTGTTAGTATTAAATTTCAGTGTTATTTCTAGTATTGATCTGGGGTTTTCATAGACGATTACACTGCCAATTCAAGAATTTTTGGGGTTTTTATATATGGCTTCTTGTTATATGTAAGGGGGATTAGTTATTTGTTTACTATATGATTAGAGGATGGATGTTTTGTAAAGCTTCTATATGTTGTTGTTAGGAAGGGTTCAGTATAATCAGTATACAAAGGATTGTATATTCAGTTTTCAGACAATGAATTGCCAAGTTGTAGATGGAAATCAGACTTTTTTGTTATCTTATTTCATATATATTAATATATATAGGCTATATGCCTCTCATTTTAAAAAAAATATCAGCTGTGTTATGCATTTAATTTTGTACATTTTATGCAAACCGTCTAACCTGAACCGATGACATAGATGTAAGGTATAAATTGTGTTACCAAGAGAACTCCAAATTTTTACCCTAAAATAGGAAAATGCACTTCTATAGTAGGAATGTTTACATGGGTGCTGCAAAGAGGGTACTGGAGTTTTTCCATACCTGAAGAAATATTTTAGGATCCATCTCTATTAAATGGCAGCTCTTTATCAATGCAATATATCTCATAATTTCTTATAAATATAAACTAATGGTTTTATTTGGATTCTCCTAAAGAATGCAACCACAAAAGTAACAAAGTTTGTTGTGGCAAACTAATTGACCTACTCTTTGCCCTCTCATCTAGGACAACACCATTACTCTCTAGACATTGCTTATGAGGTAATTGGACAACATCAAAATTATATTCTAGGGAAGTAAACCAATTGATGGACCAATTTCCCTCTTATCCATGACAAGGGCATTACTCTAGTATGTGGAATCGAATCCAACTATTGACTAGGGCACAATCAGCTGCATAGTTTCCTCCACACCATTGTAGGTTATTACTTCTCTATTGCACGACATTGTGGGCTACTAATGTATCCTATAAAGATCCCTTACTAGTAAATTAGCATGTTTTCAGAGTCCACCTTTGTAAGCAGGTGCTAGATTTTTCTCAGCTGGTGCTGCTCATAGAATTTTGGAGCCTTTAACATAAAACTTGATCCAATGCAATTTTGATTTTTTTTCCTTGAGAAGAGACACAAATCCCTAGAGTTAGTAAATATAGATTAAAGTCTCTGCCAACATATATATTTAACAAATGCCATCTAGCCAAAGTGGGGCCAAGTGGTTTCTAAAAGCTCTGGTATACACTCTTCACGAAGGGTTGTACGACAATGGTTCCATGGAAGTGGGGATACTAACTTTTCTTTGTGGGTTTTGTTCAGAAATTTCAAGAGCGGTTTTCATAAAGATGAATCTCATACAAATAAAATTGGGGAAAATTATGCAGCCAACCAATTTCCCCAAAACCAATGATTGGATTCACTTCCAACTCAATGTAGTATGCTAGTTCAACAAGCACTATTATAGATTAGATATGTTTTGGGGCTTTTAGAAAACTGAATTTGTATAACAGTGAAAAGATGGGGCACTATATAAAATTGTAAATTGGAAATATTTTTGAGAATAATATAGATTTGAATACAAACGATCTATCAATTAAAAAATTGGTGTTTCAATCCAAAATTGCAAGTAATGACCATCCATAAATTGAATCTAGCCATCATTTGGTCCATCATTACAATGAAGGGTTAACATAAAGGAGCATAACAAACCTCATAAGTAACTTCCCTAATTATAAGAAACCAATTGGCCATTCCCAAATTTCAAGAGATTGCATTCGGTGATGGCGAGAGCAATACAAGAAAACCACAACCCTAAATTGCAATTTATCACCCATCCTTGTTTGCAATAATATAGAGAAGTTCCTTGCAAACGGATAAAAATTAAAAGATATAGAAAAAAGACGAGTTATGGTCAATCGGCTTTGGTTATTGCTAGACAAAGCTCCCACTCCCTAATGAAAGCACAAAGAATATGAAGTACATCATTATGAAACTTCTTGTTGATGGTTTAATTTATATTCATTTAACAGATAACAACAGATGAAATGAAGTAAAACACAACAAAAAAAAATGATCCGACCTTGTATTCCTAAAAATAAAACTCACTGAAACCATTGTAAGTGACAACTACCTCAACGTTCTCCACAAATTGTGTCATGTTTTCAATGATGTCGATGAAAAAAGGGGGTAGAGTTTGGAGGAAAACTTTATGAAACCCTACAACTGCAAAAAAAAATAAAAATGAGGCGAACCAAAATCAATGTTCCTACAGTTGCCGCAAAATGGTTTAAATCATGCATTTTACATGCTCTTTCTTGCTATGAATCAATATTATGTTTGACAACAAATATCATGCAATTTTGATATCCATATAAGATTCCACATCATTAAATAAGTACTATTTGTTCTCTTTTCTTTGAATTGTTTTACGGTCACGTACAGATTCGAAAAAGTAAAATTCGCCAAAACCATGGCAAGTGATTTACCTCATGATTTAGCTAGTTCTTCTGGAGTGGCCCACTCTATGTCTCCAGTTGAGAAGATGCTCCCTGTTGTCTCGGCTTCTCTTGATTCTATCTAGCATCCAATTATGGTCTTCAAAGAATGTTGTGTTTCTTGCAACTTTGAAGGATATCAGAGATGGCTTTGTTGTTTTAGTGTAGCAACAACCTTCCATGGAGCCAGCTTTGTCCCCACTTCACTCCCCTTCAGATGCAAGTAAAAAATATTATGTTGAAATTAGTTTATTGTATCTAACAAGACAACTGTATCTAGGAAGAAAAATACTTGCAAGATAGCTCTTACAATCTCACAAAAAAAGGGATGTTGTTTAGCCTTTTCCTGTTTCTATTTTCTCTATGGTTTAGTCTATCTTAGTTTTGTGGTACAAGATATGGTGGGTTGTTTTACAACTTTGTATCTTTTTTTTAACTTGCTTCACCACCCTGAGGTTTATTTTAGCAGACATTTTATATTTTTTTTTGTATGTTTCCTTCTTTTGTCTCTAGGTTGGGGCCCCTTAATAGATCCCTGGAATTTAATCCAAAAAAGCAAACAAACAACTGATAGGAAATCAAAGATTGATTGGCCTTTTGAATGTTGTGTTATTTAAGAACCCCAACAGGAATGTTGCACACAAAGGCAAAGATGAGTTGAAGTACTAGCTAGAAGGTTGGAAGAATTTTGTTGCCATTTTTCCACAAGTTGAATGAATAAGCTATATTAAATATGGATTCATATAGGCACACCATGGAATGGACCAAGAAATGACAACAAAAGGTAATTTTCTTGAAGATTCACCCTGGTAGAATCTATGATAGGATTAAGTGCAATTCTATTTTGGGTAAGTTTCGGTCCAGAGTTCAGATGGGTAAATGCAAGAAGATGAGTCCACAAAACGTGGAAGTTTTTGCCTTAGGCAAGAAAACGAAATCGGCTTGCAAAAAATGGGATCCCGCTTTTTAATAAATAGGATCTCATTTAGCTTCGGGATCCTGAGCCTAAATTTAAAAAACAGGATCCCGTTTTTAAAATTTTCTATTTTTGGAAAAATTTCAAAATGGGATCCTGTTTTGAATTTTTTCCAAAAATGGAAA
>VDFB02000002.1:95721167-95736368 GCA_007258455.2 Sequoia sempervirens | reverse complement strand
TGCTGCAAACTGAAGAAGCGGAGATGGCACTTTGAGGATCAACATTTAGTGAAGAATTGGATGCATTAGCAATGTATTCATTATCTTTGGGATTTTGGAAGTTGGTAGTGGTTGAACCATCAGATTTCAGTGGACAATTGTTGATAAAGAGATTCACTGACACCCCAGCTTTAGAGGTAGCTAATATGGTTGTGAATGTTGTAAAGTTTACTAAGACAATAGTGGAAGACCTCACTCCTGAAAGAGATGAGTATAGGAACAAATATAATAATCTTATAGGTGAATATGATAAGAGTCATGAAAAGGTGTCCATGTTAGAAATTGAGGTAGCATTGTATAAGCAGCATGTAGAAGTATTAAGAAAGCAAGGTCAAACTAGTTCAAGTCATGCATCACTAACTTCTCCAGGTGCACATTCTCAATCCCCCTCAACAGATCAATCTTTGGCAATAGTGCCATATAATTTTGGGTAGGGGCCACTCACAATTGAGAGGCCAAGCACATCAGGTATCATCCCATCAAATGATCCTACAAGGGCACAACTCCTCACACAAATTGAAGTGTATAATAAATTACTTGAGCAAACACATGAAATAATGTATAAGAACAATTCAAGGATTGTTCATATTGTCTTGAAACACCTAAATAGAAAGATTCAAAGTAAATTGAATAGCGTTCATGCCAATTACTCATTGATGCTGAGAGCAATAGGTTATCTCAGAGGGATAAGGAGTCGGCCACCCCACTCCTTGATAAATGGATTCCTAGAGCTGAAAAATTGAAGCTCATGGCAGTTGGGGCCAATCAACAGGAAGATAGATACCCAAAGGTTATCCCAACTTATAGATTTGTCAATGAAATTAATGAACAAGGGCTTCAAGGGTATATTTCTCCACTCGAACAAAAAATAAGGGAATTGAATTATGACCAAGTAGATTTGTCATTGTTGCCACACATTCAACAAACTTATGATGAAGTGAAACCCCTGCAGATGTGGAAGAACCAGATGGACAACACCATTGCCTCTCAAGCAAAGCTTATTTGTGAAAAAGTTGATATTAATATTCTAAATAACACTTTGGAGAAATTGTCTTTTGTCATCAGATTTTTGGAGGATTTTGATAAGGAATCCAATTCAGTAATGACAAAATATTCTCCATACAGGAAGAAGATGGACGAGATCATTGATTTCAATTGGCCATCTGATGTTGAATATGAACAATGGAAGAGAATATTTATTGATCAATTGGGTCTGTAAGTACAGAAAGGGAAACATATATGATTGGTCAAGTATAACACAGGTGTGGCCTTTGAAATAATAATGTGTAACAAATATATGTTTCTTGATAGTGGGTATGTGCACGATCATGATGGGCCAAAAAGTGGTGATATGATGGGTATGTGTAGGGTATGTGGCTAATGACTTTTTTTGAACCCAAAATTGATGAAATGAAAAGGGTTTTTAAAGGAGATTCTCAACTTTCCACCAATATAAATTATGCTTTAATTTGAATTTAATAAATGATTATTATTCATTTTCTATTTGAATTATGACTAAAGTCCCTGATTGATAGCCTCTCTGATTGAAAAACATCTATAGCTTTAAACGAGTATCACATTTTTTAATCTTTTTGAAACATCGTGTCAAGACTTAAGGCTCATACACTATAGGATAAAAAAATGAATTCTGCCGAAGTTTTGACCAAGCATAGTGGTTAGACATAATGAAGTTTTTATATTTTCTAAAAAAGTTTTAATAAAAATTCAATTAATTATTTAATTTGAAAAAAATTACAAAAAAAAATGCATCACATCGGACATGAGTCTCTTCCACTTATATCTAAAAATCTTATAAAAATATTATCATTTTATTGTGGTTAGGTGGTCGTATTGCATTAATCTACTCTTATTTTTCCTTAAAATTTAAGTACCATTGAAAATGTGGAACTCCCAAACCTCTCAACCAAATGATCTTATCTTTTAAAATGTAAACCCAAAGTAGGCCTAGGAAACCCAATCCTCAATCTTACTAAAATCCCATCCCAAGAGAATTTCTGGAAAACAATACAGACAACCCATCCCAACCCCACTTTCAAGTCATTTAACTCCTCATTTTTTTTTCTGAATTTTATCGCCACTTAAGGGCCTATTTTTTCCATGATGATCCTACACATACCCTAGTGAGTATTACAGATAAATGTTAATTGTTCATGATATGAGTGCTGACAGGGATGTTGAATCACTTTTTGGCCTTGTCATTTTGTCATTTTTCCCGATGTAACAAATGAGTGACAACAACTTGAAGATTATTCTTTCCAACATGTGCCTTTTGAAGGGAAGGTTTCTTCTCACTGCAAAGGCTAACGATCTTTGTCTCATATTTATTCCCTCCAATGGAAAATGTAAATATAACTGCAATGGGAATGTGTCTTGTAGCAGTCCAATTAGGATGCGGCATGTGTACTCTTGGCCCGAAGCTTGTTTTGCTCCCTTGTTTCCGTAAAAGGGAATTCAAGGCCATTAGTGCAGGTCTCTTGTTGAATTCTGGAATTGAATGGTGCAATTCAAAAACACAGTGAATATGTTAAAAGTCCTTATCTTATGCTTTGAGTCTAGTTAGTAATTTTTTTCATATGTATGGTTCCTAAGCATATCTAAATGATAATGCAAGTTTTCAGAGTCTGTAGTCTCTCCAATTGTACTCTGTACTAGAATTATTAATGAAAACATTGATCAAAGATCATTTCATTAATCGTCATCGTTATTGTACTTTGATGTATGCTTTGATTTTAGCTCTAGTTCAAAGAGTCAGTTAAAATGCTTAGATCAAATCGTTAATTCATGTGCAGGATAATTGGATCTGATAAGTAGTCTTAGAACCTGATTATTGATTTGTGAATTGAAAAGCAACCTCACGTAGATCATAGATGTACAGGACTAAATTCACCTTGCAGTTCAATTTTCTTTGACTCCTAGCCCATAGGCATGGCACTGATCTCAATTCTTATACACATTTCTTATGGTTTCAGTCACTAAATTTGAGAACACCATTTAAATAATTATTAAATTAAACTTTAATTTGTTGTGGTTGGCGTTATTTCTTATTCTCGAATTTAGATATGTAATTCTCTCAAGGAAATGCCAATTTCTTGAAGGATTTAATCTTCCTAGCCTCTGATGAGAATACATCTACTTTGTTATGCAATGTATTTGCTAATTGTTTAGAAGATTCGTAGGATATACATTGTGGGACTACCCTCCCAAGTTTTGTAGAGCCCAAAGTGTAGGAGATAAAGAATTAGTGCTACATCTCATTTGTTGGCCACTTATCTTGTAGGTATTCGAGAATTGAGTCTGGCAAGCTCATAGGTACTTGGTGAGATCTGATTAGTTCGTTGAAAACAACCAACACCATCTCCATTTCATAATGGCTGACACAATATAAACCACCAAACAAGGCCCTTTGTCATAACACTAAAGTGAATTCCCTATCTGAAGTGGTCCCATAGTAGCTCATGGCATGTCGCCAAGACAATGCTATATTGAAGAGAGTCTCACCATAGTCTCTTCGACACGAGCAGAAAGGGTTGATGTGAAATGTAGACGAGACTCTCGAATGTCTAAGAGACATATTCAAATGTCTTCTTTCCAGCCTAAAAAACAATATGTCTAAGAGACTTGGACATGTCGAGGAGAAAATCTAACATATCTCGCTGAAAAATTATATGGAGCATTCAACATTCAGGAAACAAAAACATCTCTTGGACATTGAGAGACTATCATAAAATAAATGATAGGTCATCGGTAAAACAACATGGACAAATGGAAATGTCGAAAATACATCGGCATATCGAGGAGAGAAGTAAGAGAGTATCTTAAACATTCAAGGAGAAAAATATCGGTGAGACATAGAGACATCGAACAAACATTGGACAAGGTCTCATCGACATCCTAACAAGGATATGTCGAGGAGACATAGGAGTATCAAGCAGACACTATCAAAAGTCTCCCCGACATCCTAGCACAAGTGTAAACACATGTTATTAATGAGACTAAGAGACATTGAAGAGAGGTGATCGCGGGTCTCCTCGACATGACAAATTCACATAGAGATCATCAACAAGTAATACCGCCGAAGGAAGAGATAAGGATATGTCGAAATAGACATAGGCTTGTTGGTGAGAGATATTCACCAGTCTCATCAACAAAAGGGGGACCATAAGGGAAGAAAATGAAATGTAAATATCAAAGAGACCCTGCAACATCGAAGAGAGAAATCTAAATGTCTCTTAGACACTTCTCAAAAGATGGTCAAGGATATATCGAAGAGAGATATAGACGTTGTGATTAAAGTCTCTTCGAAAAAATATGAAATAGTTATCACCAAATTGATTTGGCTGATGAAGTCATCGAAGAGGCAACTACTATTAATGTGCAAGTTGATAGGAATGGTGGCGTGAGCGCCATTTATGAACCAGAGCTAGCTCGAGCTTGCTTAATTTTGATAAATACAACCTCTAAGAAATCAAAATTCACTATGAATTGTGGCTAAGTATCCAGAGGATAGAGTTGGGCGAAGGCGAGCAACTCAGAATTTCCAGCATTCATTCAAGTAAGTACATCTTGGCTCAGTTAAATGTAATTTTTCAAAGATAGCTTGAAGTACAACACAATTAGGGTTAAAATGGATAAAACCCCAGAGAAAACAAGAGAAAAGAGGAAAAAAACATAAAGTAGGCCACGTAATCAAGACTTAATAGACCAGTGTCTCGGGTCTGGGCCAAAAGCAAGGAGAACAGCTCAATTAAACCCATTATGTGAGACCCTAGAGGAAAAGCACAAGAAATTGGGAGATGTGTGGACTCCGCATAGGGGTTGTGACTTGTTCATCTATCACTTTAGGAAGAAGAATAGATATAGCCCAGTTTCAAACCCATGGAATTTGAATCTAGGAAAACTTGTGATGCCAAATGTTTTTGTGAACGTAGAACTAATTAAAGCAGTGGCAAAGAATTATAATCCCACAACAAGGGAAATTCACTTACATGATGGGTCATAGTTTATGATTGTAACATGGAATTATATTTGTATGGTTTTTCAATTGGACACCTCCCTAAAGATGTAATTGCAGATGAGAGACTTGTTGGAAGAGTATCACTGTATGGATACAAGCTATGAGAGGTGGAAGTTTCCTCTGCACAGGTCCAAAGGTCCAAGGAATCAACCTAGGATATTTTCTAGTGATAAAAGGCCCCCATTCTTTGTAGATTTTTTTGAAGAATACTATCAATACAAATACTATTCAGCTAGCCAAGTACTGGGAGTTGATGCCCCTGATAACATGAATATAGCTCCCATGGTTCTAGCTATAGACATTCAAATCCAAGATTTTAGGCTCTATGACTATGTAGAGTATCTATCTGAGGAAATTAACAATGCTCTTAATTCTATTAAGAATAATAGTGAAGTTATCTTCTTCAAACACTATTCACTTATTATGCATATGATACTGTATGAAGGACAAGTGATGGGAATATGGGGAGACGAATTGAGAATAAAAGATTTGGATAGTGATGGTAATTCTAAACTAGTACAAATGTGGACATCAGTCTGGGATAGTAGATGTGGGAGATCCCACTACCTATACTTTGAAGAACATTTTATCAAACCCTTATACAAATTACTTGGCCACAAATGTGCCTATAATCTATCCCCAAAAGTACAGAGGTTCCTCCGACCAAAGGAGTAGGTTAATGAAGGAAAAATAAATCACAATTGGGGAGATTGGTATGCGTTTGCGTATTGTACTGTCATTAGAGTATATGGATTTGAGGTAGCACCATATTTACTGCCTAAGACTATGCCACATAGGGTTGCATACCTGTAGATCATAAGACAATTTTCTTACTCAGCCTTCATGCATTTGAAAAGCTATGGAAGGAAAAAGTTCATGCCTTCCACTCTTTTTTTTGGTTACTTCACTATTATTGTTGATACAAGGTATGACTTGGTTGGTAGTAAGCTAGATTATTATGGCTTGTTGGTAGGAAACAAGAGAATTTTTTTTTACCCTGAGCATTTCATCTATGATGCCAAAATTTCTCAAAAATTGAAAGGATATGAACATGAGTTCCATGTCGATGATGTCATTAGGAACTATGAGGAAATTCAAGTGATAATGAGGATAAATGCATACAATAGAATTGTTATGGTTGAGGCTTGGAGAATTAATAATAACTCAACCTATGTGGAAGCTTTTCATGAAATTCGAGATCCTATGGAAAGAGTTGAGAAATTCCTTCTACATGAAGAAGAAATAATAAAGGATATACCTCTAGTGGAATTTGAGAAGAGAAGAAATGTTGGCTCTAGAAGGTAAGCAGAAAATATAACACCACTAGGCCATCTATCACCACAACCTACTCCAGAGGTAAGCTTCTTAGTTGACACCCCAATCATGGTTGAAGATGATACTGAAGGGGAAGAAGAGGTCACACAGATTAACACTCCTATTATTCCCCAATATGAAATTCCACTGGAAATGAGTGTGATTACCTTTGAAGCTTCCAATGAGCTATATGATGATGTGAGACACCGTGCTAGTCAGGAATTAATTGTAGATGATGCATTTTTCCAAACTTCTAAATTTAAGGCTTTCATCTATGAGTATAAGGGAAAGGTGGTAAGGGAAAGGATAAAAGACATTGACTTGGAAAAGGAATCCTATGCTTTGAAAGAGCTTCAACATGAAATTGATAGAGAGATGAAGAACATGACTGCTGAGAGAGGAAGAGCATTATTGCAAGAAGCTAGGGTTATGCTCCTTCCAGGGTGGGATATCAGTTCAACCATTGTGTTTGACAGCTTTCTAAAGAGAAAGAATAAAACCTTGCACTTGACAGACAAATTTGGTGATAAGATCTATACTAGACCAGGATATAATATTGATAATACTACTTTACAGATATGGGCACTTTACCCGCCAGGAAAAAAGCCTTCCCTTGTTGATCATGATCAAATTTATGGACATCTTTTGGTGCAAAGGGTAGGAGAGACAGATCCTATGGAAACTACTGACTTGAATGTAAATGTGGCCAAGTTCACCAAGGCTCACATTCAAAAATTGATAAGGGATAACAAGGGACTGATAGAAGAGAATGAAAGGCTAAAGTAGGAGTTTATCAGCTATAGAGATAGGCTGCCTTCTTCCTCAAGGCTTTACTCTCCACTGGTGTAGCATGAAAGAAAGGTGATAGAAGCAATGTCAGAAACTACCTACTAGAAATGCATACATGAGAAAGTTCAGAAGGAACAAGAGGAGTTAAAAGGAAAGCTCAAGACCACCATCTTTAAAATGGCATCAAAGATAATCTGCATGATATTTGAAGATATGTATAAGAATTTTGAACAAGTCTGGCATATGCATGACAAAACATATGCAACATTATTGGAAAACACTAGATTGAGTGACAAAATGAAGGAAGTGGAGTCTCACATCATAGAAAAGAAGGAAGATAACACTGTTGTGTTTCAAGAATATCAAGGCTTATGAATTCCCATAAATATTTCCATAGCATCTTGACACATGAGTTAAGTGACTTTAGTCAGCCACTGAGTATGGCCTTTCCCAACTTCTTCGAGGAAACAAAATTGAAAGATCAGGATACATGGAAGGATGAGATAGCCCACTATTTTCTAGTTGTTCTTGATGCAATCAATGATGAAGATGAGGTACTTAAGAAAACACATCAACAACTTGGAAGAATTTTTGAATTGGAGTATGCCATGAAAGATATTATAGATAATGTAGACACTCATGCCAAAAGTGGGTACATTGAGCATTTTTTGAAGATTAACTCGTTCATTGCACATGGGGTAAACCCATAAAAGTGGTTTACAATTCGAATGAGGAAGGAAAACTTGTAAAAAAATGACCCCACAACAAAAAGTTTCATTTTGGGGGTTTGAATGGACTTGTTGTTTTGAACAAACCCAAAAAGGGTTCGCTCGAACTAGGGTTCGAGCGAACCCCCCTTTTCCCTCATTCTCCCCCTCAGGCACTTTGAAAGTCAAGATTTTTATGCTTCGAAGCTTGGGTGGAGGATGAAAATGGAGGAGACTTCACAAACCCAACTGGAATCAGGTAGTCCTCAAAATGAGCTATCCAACGACTATAATTTTAATGTTTAATTTGTTTTTTTAGTTTTATTAAACATAGGTTTTTCATCAAAAATCAAGCTCTTTGTTATGCACATGTGAAAAAATAGTAGATTATCAAAAAGAAAATTGAAAATATGAGTGCACCAGATATTGAAGTCCTTGATCCAACAAAAAAAAAAGAATTTGATACATATAAAAAAGTCCAATTATAGAAATTATTTTGACTTCCTGGTTTGACTTTGACTTAAAGAAAAATATTCAATAAAAACTATCTAACCAAGTGGAAGCACTAGATATGGGAGAGTTACAAATCTAAATTCAAAGAATTAGAATTTTATCCTTTATGGAAAAAAATTTATGCGTTATACAATGAGCGTTACTTTTTTTAAATGTTGTTTTATGAAAAAACTAGTTTTCGAGGGAGATGGAAAAATAAGTGCAATCTGATTCCAAAATTTTTGAAAACAATATATTTAGAATCTCTAGACAAAATTTCATGAAACTCTAGTTTTCATCATCTTCAAATTCCTCACGGTTTAGCCGCTATAGGTGCCCGAAAGTGAAGATTTAGTTAAAAAAATTATTTCAGTGTCTAGTTTTGCCAAAATTTGTAGACCACTATTGTGGGATCACCCCAGGCCAAGTAAGAGAGGAGTAACAGGGAATGGATTTTGATGGTTTTGATACACGATCATGGTGCATGAGCCTTGAATAGGTCTTAGGTGATCACGAGCGCTTGCTAGAGATTAACAGACTGTAGTGCATCCACTAACAAACTCTCAATATTTTTATGTTTATGCCAATTATGTTTTAGTTATGAAGCGATGTGAATTTTTGTAAACGGGCTTGAAGCTTGTTGCTTCCCATACAAATAGGGAAACCAAGGCCCAATTTTGAAATCATCATCATCAGATCATATTCCATTAGAGTAGGCATTAGTAAGAAGATAGGTTGCATAATCCGCCCATCCATATCATATTAAAAGACTTTTGTTACAAATCCTTATATTTTTAAGTAATACAATGGAATAGACTACTTATAATTCATAATCCATTTTTAGTGTTCAATTATTGTGTCAATTTTCATTGCTTGTCTATTACTTTGTTGTCTCCAAAGTGGTCTTTTCAAGTTATTTAAGTCTTCAATATTTATCAGAACATATTTTTTGTTACTATATGGATGCTTTGATAGGTTTTTGGTTGATGTGAATTAAAAATCCTTTCAAATAGTTTACTTTAATTGGTCCCTGCCCAGGGTTAAAATCATTTTAAAGGGGTTATTTTATGACCATGTATATTTTTTTTTACATACTTCATCATAAAATTATTAGATCCATTATCACATATAGACCCACAAGAATGGAAAATGTGTCATGAATCCATAATGGAATTCCTAATTCAATGATTATTTTATGATGTAATTATGACATGTGAAATTAAAATACCATTTTTATCCATTGAACTCATCTTGGGATTTAGGTGTATATTTTCTAACCAGGTTTTTGGGTGCCACTTTTTTTGGTGATTGTAGATCATGGTTTTTTAATCACTACTTATATTTATATGATGCTTGAGATTTAATATTACAATAGCTAGATAAAAACCTATTGTGGTGCAAGAGCACCAATTATTTCAGTGTTTCTGCTCTAGTTGTCACATGAAGGGTTGAGTCTTGGTGATTGATTCAAAAAAATTTGAGTGTCTTGATTTTACATAGGGTCTAATGATACCATTTTGATGTAATTGGTGAACTTTGATGTCTTTTCAGTCCATATTGTAAAAGTTGTAAAGCATGTTGTCAAGTTTGACAAAAGTTGTCAAAGTAGGTGAGATGTCAATATTCTTATGTGAAGTCATGTTTCTAGGTTGAATAAGGTCTAAAAAGGCCATTTTTAATGTTCTAGTTGAATAGGAGGGTCAAATTGCAAAATAATGCAAAATGGGCAAAAATATTTTCAACAAAATATGCAAAAGTACAATTTTTGAACCCCGACGGTCCTGGGGAGTGTGAAAGTTGGTTGTAGGGAGTTTAGTCAATTTTTTCATGAGTGAAAAAGTTTAAATAAGTTATTTTCATTGATGTAATGGTTGGTTGGAAGATTTGGAAGCAATAACAATAAGAATTTCCCCTGTTTTCATAAATTTTCTAAGTTTTCTTGTCAATTACACGCCTGTACAGATCTGTACTATTGTACAATGCGTTGAAATCATTGTGAACGTGTGGAGGATTGTTGTATGTCTCTTTTGAATCCATTTGGGTGGTGTTTCATTGAGTAAAACTCATTTTATTGCAAATTTGCAGGGGTCGGTCTGAACTTGTTGATTCAAGGGTTTTGAAGTTTTAAATGGGATTTTAACTCATTCCTCCTATTGTGATCCCTGTGGCTTGGAGGAATGAGTCTTATAAGTTATTTTTTGTTGCTAGGATGTTGGTTTTTTGTAGGGAGAATTGATTTACGAGGTTTTTGTTGTTGTCCCTATAGATTGTGAGTGGCAAAGAGCAAGAAAAGTGAGGTTTAAGGCTAGGGTTTGATAAAAATGGTGAGGACAGTGATATATCTTGTTATTTTAAGAATGAAAAGGCATGAATAAGGGTATTTTAATTGGTTTCAAGGTCTGAGGAGGTGTGGAATATAGTTTTTCAATAAACCCTCGTATGAATGGCTTGAAACAAGGGTTTCTTGAATAGGCGATTGGGAAAGTGTGTCTCTGCAAACAAAGGGTGGATTTGGTGGTTTTAAGGGCTGGTGAGTTCTTCTCCATAATTTTCTTGAGTTGGTTGCATGAATAGAGAGGTTTCTCTTTGGAAAAATGGCCTAATTCATGGCCTAAGACAATGTAGAAGGCCTAGTTCCAAGTTGTTGTTCCAAAGGATTTACTAGGAATGTTGAGGTATGTTATAGTCTTCCTTAATGGGTCTCTGAATCTATAATAAGTTGGTTGGTTGAGTGAGTTTGGTGTGAGTTGGGATAAAATTTCAAGGTCTTCAAACCTACTAGCAAGGAAGAGTGCTTGTGTGGATAATAACCTTTGAGAGGGTTTGGGGTTCAAAACCCAATTGAATTCAATTGATTTGGTGTTGATTGTGTTGGAGGTAACCTAGGTTGCTATCAGTTGGTATCAGAGAAAATGGAGTAGGTCCCTTAAGGAATAAGGTTAAAGGTTTGAGTGCAAGGAAAAGGTGTAATTGGAGGAGTCAAAATACCTCCTAAGGGAAGCACTATTGTTAGGAAGATTGATAACTAGGCTAGAGAATTAGAAGCCTTGAAGAAGGAGGTTGTTGCATTGAATTCTAAAATTGGGGTTGATATGGATGGGATTGATTCTGAAGAGGAAGAGTTGGATCCAAAAGATATGAGGATGTTGAAGCTTTTGAAAGCTGTGAAAGGTGATGGACATGGAAAAATGGACTTGCCTATGTATGGGGGTAAACTAGATGGTGAAGAGATCTTTGGTTGGATAGGAGCTATGGAGAATTATTTTGAAAGTAAAGAGATAGATGAAGAACACAAGGTGAAGAAGACAAAAATGAAGTTGAAAGGACATGCCTTGCTATGGTGGAATTTTGTGCAAGAAGAAAGGCAGAAAAAGGGGAAGGATAAGATAACTTCTTGGGAGAGAATGAAGTAAAAAATTAAAGGTAAGTTCTTTCCTAATGATTACAATGTTCAATTGCTTAAAAGACTTCAAAATATTAGGCAAAAGGACTTAGATGTACAAGCATACACTGAGGAGTTCTACAGGTTAAGAATAAGAACAAAGCATGACGAAGATGAGGAAGAAAGGGTGGCAAGATATCTTAATTGACTGAGGTATAATATCCAAGATGAAATTAGTTTGATGACACCAAAGATAGTAGAAGAATGTTTTCAAATGGCTATAAGGGCTGAAGAGAAAGTGAAGAGGAGACAAGAGAAGGCAACAAGAGGAAAAGGCAATACTTCTAGGGGTAGAGGTACTTTTTCTACACCAAAATAGTCTAAAGAAGATCAAGAAGATGTTGGTAAAGGAAAAGAACAAGTGGTTGAATCTAGAGGTGGATGGAGAGGTGGAAGGAAAAGCTATAGGGGAAAATATACAGATCAAGGAAGAGATCCTAATGTGTTTGTAGGAAGGTGTTACAAGTGTGGTGTGTTTGGTCATTTATTCTTCAAGTGTCATGAAAATTTTGGTGCTGCTACAAGTGGGAGTGAGAGAAAAGGTGAAAAGAGAGTTTAACTTGTGCAAGAAGATGAAGAGGAAAGTGTCAATTCATCAAATCATAATTGTGTTCCTGAAGTTGGTGAGAGTCTGATGTTGTAAAGAAAACTCTTGAAGGCCTCCATGGAGAAAGAACCACTGCAAAGGAGAAGTCTTTTCAAGACCACCTGCAAGAGCAAAGGTAAGGTATGCAAGTTAGTAATTGATTCAGACCCCACTGATAATATAGTATCAAAGGAAATGGTAGATAAGTTGAGTTTGGTAAAATTTCCTCATCAAACACCCTATAAGGTGTCATGGCTAAATGATGATCAGTCACTTCTATTCAATGAACAGGCTTTAGTTGAATTTCAAATTGGGGGATACAAAGATAGGGTACTCTGTGATGTTCTACCAATGCAATGTTGCCATTTGTTGCTTGGAAGGCCATGAAAATTTGATAAACGTGTTGTGTATGATGGATGGGCTAATACTTACCAGATTGTGCATGAAGGGAACTCATTTACTTTGCATCCATTGCAAGAAGAAGATAAGGAACAGACAAGGGCAGCAAAGGTAATCATGATGGGAAGAAAGGAGTATGTGAAGGTTGGGGAAGATGAGAGTAAAGAGTTTGCAGTCACTCCAAGGGATGGAGATCTGAAGATAGTAAATTTGAAGGTTAATATAGTGATTGAAGGCAACAAAGAAGGTGTGAGAAGGATGTTCAAGTTTGAGGTAGAGAAGGTTAAGGGTGAATCCCTTGAAAAGACAAACAATGACTCTAAGAAAGTTGAAGAAATACTGGTTAGGACAATGGTATGTCCTATATTGGTTGCTAAGGTTGAAGGACAATCAAGTCTTGATAGAGAAAAGACTCCAAGGACTGATAATGCAGTGATGTATAGGTCTGAGAATGAAAGGGCTATGAGGAAAATGAGTTTGATGCCTAAATTCAAGGAAAAGGAAAGAGTGAGACAAGTAGAAAGGAAAGGGTAGAGTCATGATAGTAGGTGTGTTGCTTGGACAAGGCAGAGGGAAGTTGATGTAGGTACAATATCAGTCACAAATGGAAAAGAGGTTAGAGGGTGTTCAACAAATCAAGGACAACATTTTCAAGTTGGCTATGAACTCAAGAAAGGTAACCATGAAGCAAGTTTTCTAAATTTTCCAGTCAAGGTATCCTTTGCAGGTTAGGGAAATGGAGTTTTTTAGAGGAGGAACAATTGAAGATCAATTTCCAAAGATATGGAAACCTTTTAGGCGGTGAGTATGGTGCAAGAGCACCAATCTATTTCAGTTTTTTCCTCTATTTTTCACATGAAGGGTTGAGTCTTGGTGATTGAGTCAAAGTTTTTTGAGTGTCTTGATTCTAAATATGGTCTAATGAGACCATTTTGATGTAATTGGTGAACTTTGATGTCTTCTGAGTCCATATTGTAAAAGTTGTAAATCATGTTGAAAAGTTGTCAAAGTAGGTGAGATGTCAATTTTCTTATGTTAAGTCATGTTTCTAGGTTGAATAAGGTCTAAAAATTCCATTTGTAATATTCTAGGTGAATAGGAGGGTCAAATTGCAAAATAGTGCAAAATGGGCAAAAATGTTGTCAACAAAATATGCAAAAGTGTAATTTTTGAACCCCAACGGTCATGGGGAGTTTGAAAGTTGGTTGTATGGAGTTGAGTTAGTTTTTTCATGAGGGAAAATGTTTAAATAAGTTATTTCATTCATGTAATGGTTGGTTGGAAGATTTGGAAGCAATAACAATACGAATTTTCCCTGTTTTCCTAATTTTTTTGAGTTTTCTTGTCAATTACAGGCTTGTACGAACCCATACAATTGTACCATGATTTGAAATCATTTTGAACATGTGGAGGATTGTTTTATCTCTCTTTTGAATCCATTCGGGTGGCATTTCATTGAGTAAAACTCATTTTATTGCAAATTTGCAGGGGCTGGTTTGAACTTGTTGATTCAAGGGTTTTAAAGTTTTAAATCGAATTTTAACTCATTCCTCCTATTGTGATCTTTGTGGCTTGGAGGAATGAATCTTATAAGTTATTTTTTGTTTCTAGGATGTTGTTTTTGTGTAGGGAGAAATGATTTATGGGGTTTGTGTTGTTGTCCCTATAGATTGTGAGTGGAAGAGCATGAAAAGTGGAGTTTAAGGCTAGAGGTTTGATAAAGTAGTGACTCCTGTACATTGTTTTAAGGATGAAAAATAATGAATAAGGGTGTTTGAATTGGTTTCAAGGTCTGAGGAGGCGTGGAATATAGTTTTTCAATAAACCCTCATAGGAATGGATTGAAACAAGGGTTTCTTGAATAGGCGATTGGGAAAGTGTGTCTCTGCAAACAAAGGGTGGATTTGGTGGTTTTGAGGGCTGGTGAGTTCTTCCCCATAATTTTCTTGAGTTGGTTGCATGAATAGAGAGGTTTCTCTTTGGAAAAATGGCCTAATTCATGGCCTAAGACAATGTAGAAGGCCTAGTTCCAAGTTGTTGTTCCAAAAAGTTTAGGAATGTTGTTGAGGGTATGTTATAGTCTTTATGTGGGTTCTTTGAATCTATAAGAATTTGATTTGGTTGAGTGAGTTTGTACAGGATTAGGATCAAATTTCAAGGTCTGCAAACCTACTAGCAAGGAAGAGTGCTTGTGTGGAGAATAACCTTTGAGAGGGTTTGGGGTTCAAAACCCTATTGAATTCAATTGATTTGGTGTTGTTTGTGTTGGAGGTAACCTAGGTTGCTATCATATTGGAATTTCATAATAAGGAATAAAAAATGGAAAAAAAGATAAGAGTCTCATTAGACTCTATTTGGCTAATTCAATATTGTTGAAAGTACATGAAGAGACCATTAT
>VDFB02000002.1:95690633-95721067 GCA_007258455.2 Sequoia sempervirens | reverse complement strand
TTTGGCGGTGTTTCTATCACCAACATCTGAAAATAAAACAATAAATTATTCAATCACAAAAAAGTTACAATAGCGATCCATGTGATGACTTATAATGTATGAGATCTAATGAGCAAAATTTTGAGTACAAGTATTAAACAGATATATTTCTGATTATTAGTTATCGAATTTGAAGTATCTTTGATTTTGAATGATCTGTGTAATGCAACGTAAGGTCAACAATATGAATATAAACTACACAAATCTATTAAGCTTAGAATTCGTACTTAAGTTCTCTTTAAATTCTATATTACCTCGTGATGTTTGATCAAATCTTGGCTTTCGGAGGTGTTTCCTTGAAACCTCCAATAGTACCCTTCAACATCCAAAATCACATATTAAAATACCATTCGTAAAACAATGCTATTAACACATGTAATAAATTTATAATTGTTTACTAACTTTACATACCCCACCGATAGGTGTACTGCAAAAATAAATAGGTGGATGATTGGTGTATCCAGTCTCTACACTATGAACCTACAATTTTATTAAAATAATAAAACTAAATTAGTTAATCTTGCATTTCACAATTGAAATTTAATAAATTAAATTCAATGAACATGTTGAATTTTACTTGAGTGTCAATGCCATATGCATCATGTAAAATGTCAGCCGTCCTCTCCATCCCCGTAGATGCATATGGATCAGGCTGCGTAGTAGCATATGGATCTTGCGTAGCACCCTCTTGAGTGCCGGTAGGGTCATACGAACAAGTCACCCCGCAAGATTGACACACATGGGTTCGAAGGCCACCACCTAAAGACTCCCTTGGATGGCATTACAATAGGGCTAGTGTGATGGATGACACTTTGGGTCCA
This sequence comes from Sequoia sempervirens, assembly GCA_007258455.2. Taxonomy (NCBI): domain Eukaryota; kingdom Viridiplantae; phylum Streptophyta; class Pinopsida; order Cupressales; family Cupressaceae; genus Sequoia; species Sequoia sempervirens. The sequence goes on along the minus strand of VDFB02000002.1, from coordinate 95,720,207 downwards.
ATTTGTGATCGCTTGCAATGTCTCTATGCGGCACTCTCCTTCGCAAGGGCATCTGTCTGTCATGAGTGGCCTAGCGAGAGGTCGTCTCCCTTGCCATGTAGGATCCGGCTGTGCACGGGCCTATCTGAGCTAACCCCACCTCTCCCTTGGAACTCCCTCATATCAAAATAATTTGGGATTTGGTTCAATACAAACTCACTGTATAGTTTCCTAAGAAAATATTGGGGACTTCACAATTATTGCATGGTGGGTAATCAAAGACCATATACCATCTTTCATAAAAATGGTTCTTAATCTCTTGGTGGTGGCACCAATGAATAGGAAACCTCTTTGCATTGAGGGTAAGATTTTGATTTGTTTTAGGGTCAGTGAATAGAGAACACAAATCACCTTTAGTAATTTTTAAATCTTTTACTTGTTTATATGATAATTTGTCTGCATAATATGCCCTAACTGTCTGCCTCTTATCTTGCCATCCAGATATTTGTTGGGTGATTGCATCTATATTTTTTAACATGTCTTTCAATGAATTTGCTAGAAGCATTCTTTCTGTGGTTGAAGCATTTGGATCACTCAACCTATTGATAAGATTCTCAAGTTGTTTTCTATTGTTCTCAATTTCACTCCTCAAATTTTCTTGAGTGCCAGGAGGGAATTGAGAGAATGGTGGGGGAGGTTGATTTTGTTGAGGATTTTGCTATTGAGGATTTACCTCCTCTTCTTATTGTGGATTTGCAGGATTTCCTACAGATTTAAAAAAAAACAATCAAATCTAACCTAAAACAAACAAAATCAATTTCAAACTTACAAATTCAAAACAAATAGTAAACAATACTTACCTCCTACATCTCTTTGTCATCGTGGTGCCATATTTGCAGACAAAATCCAACTGTTCTTGATGAAATTTGCAGAAGTCCTTCCTCCTAGAATGTGACGCGAAATTGAGGGTTTTTCGCCGCAGGCAGAGCTGAGAAACAGTGAAAAGAAAATGATACACATTTCATTTTTTTTTTCTTTTAAAAGCACATAACGCCTCGTTATAACGCGAGCGCGTTATGTGTTTCCCCATTTTTCCCATTTGGCCACAAAAGTGCGACCAACTTCATGCACCTGCCCTAAAGGAAAAAATAGATTTTGAAGGGACCTGGAACCCTTTAACAAAAAGAGAAAGGCTACAGAAAAGACAACATACAGCCAGCGAAAAAGACCAGCTCCAAAACAAGACCATTCAAGATTTACATTTTACACTTTTCTTGTGGGAGCGTAGAATCATGTCGAAAGAAGGCGTGGAGGATTTATCTTTTTTTCCTTTAACTATGATCCAACCTTCTTCCACTTGTGTCGCCTTACCATGCCAAACCAGCTCGCTACTTTCATGAAGATGAAAGCCAGCAACCAGATTATTTGGAGTATCATCTTGAATCCTTTGCACAGATAAAGACTTTTTTGAAGAGCCACCAGAAAGGGAAGTCGAAGCACATTCACCTGAAATGGTAGTCTTAGACTCAATAGGGGTTTCCCTAGCGACCCTGCCATTTGAGATGACTGGGGGGGCGTCCAAAGACCCAGTGATTCAGAAGTAACCACCTCTGAAAAACTCTTATTCTGATCAGCTTTCTTCTCAACCGTATAATGTTGTTGAGAGGCACCTTTCCACCAAGTAGTTGTCTTTGTTTTTTTCTCAAGTCCGCAATGTGCAGCAACATGTCCAGTATTGAAGCATCATCTACACTGGAAGGGTATCCCTTCATAATCCAAAGATTGGACCCAAGAGCCTTTAGAAGATTTAAGTAGGACCTCAGCAGGCAGTCCTTTTGAAACATTTATTTCAACTAGAATGTGAGCATAGGTGGAATGAAGAATGTTAGAAGATTCATCATCCACCATCAAAAAATCACCAAGGGCATCACCCACTTCCTCTAGAAGAGAGTCATGCCAAAGGTGAAGGGGGGGATTGGGCAATCTAACCCAAATCGGGAATTTGTTAAAAGTTTCAGAAATAGGGTTGAAATCAGAGTGCCAGGGTTTGATCATCAACAAAAATTTATCTTCCCAGCTAAAAAAAAATTCACACAAGATTACATTTATGTCTTGAGCATTGTCAAATTTTGTAGCAAAAAATCCCTTAGCCAAGGGATAAATGTGAACTTTATCTGAAATTAAAGGCTCCCATTCGCTATAGATCCAGGAATGCAGCTGAGGGAGGTTAGGCCAAGAGCCTTTGAACTGGCAGATCACCCCACAAAGGGAAAGGTCAGTAGCAACCTCCTCAATTTCTTCTATTGTTTCATCTTTCAGCTTCATTGAAATAGCATTCCTGACAGGGATAAATCCGCCAAAAGACCCATGCTTGGGACCCACAAAATTCTTGGCTTTGGCCATAGAGTCGACCCCAAAACTTTCCTTCCGCCAGAAACCATAGACACAGGGCCAAGGTAAAAGCACAAAGTTGTGTCACAGTTTCAGCCAGCTTATCAGCACAACTAAATTTAAGTATTTCTAACTAAAAATCAATTTTGGTGAAACATATCATCTAATAAGATTCATTCTAGCTAAGTTAGATACTTCCACAACTTTTTCAACTAAAATTGTTGGCTAAAAATATATGGAGCACCACTTTGAGTCCAATTTACCAAAAAAAAAATATTTGAAAATTTTGAAGTTTCAATAACTCCTACTAACATAAATAACATTTTTTTAAAAATATAAAAATACCCTTTTGTAGATCCATAAGTGTAGTTTTCAAAAATATATTTGTTTTAACAGTTTAATTATTATTTATATATTTTTTTTTTTATTTTTTTTACTAAAAGTAGGTTATCGACAAAATATTAGGTTGATTACCATGCCAAGGAAAAATACTAAAACTTATTAAAAAAATTTGAAAAAAATATGATGCACTAGATAAAAGAATCTATTTCAAGATGGTGTATATTTTTTTCCATTTTAGATAAATATTTAATATGAAAGTTGACGTCCCATGGAACAACTTTTTTTTTATTCACGCACATTTTAATATTTATTTAAAAATATATATTTATCAAAATTGGAAAAATATATATCCATGCACTAAAGTTTCAAGTTATAGATACACACGAAAAATTTGAAAGAAAAAAATAAAATTTACTATAAAAAGTTTGATGTCTCATTCAACTTTATTTTTTCAACATTTTATCAACAACTAAATTATAGTGTTAATTTATTAAAAACTAGTTTAAAATATTTTTTTAATTTTTTTTAAAAAATAGAAACATAAAATATACTAAAAAATACATATTTTACTAGTTTACATCATTTCAAAGTTCAAAACATGTATGCCACTTTTTAGTGATTCAAGTTTAAAAGTTGTATTAGTGTTGGCCATTTCCTTTATAAAGTGTGACACAGCTTTGTGATTTTACCCGCCAACGCTGCCTTGACCACCTCCAATGGCTGTTCCAGATGCCTGCAGACCGGTCGCAGAAACACTGCCATTCAACACAGACGAGGGGCAGCCAACAGACTTCGTCGCTGCCAACCCAACCAACGACGCTGTCGCAGCCATACCAGTAGTCGCCTTAGGGTTACCAATAAAGGTTCATAATAATTACATTTTTTTCTAAAGAAAGAGAAAGAAGTGAAGTAAGAACTCATGAAATAATAGGACATATGCTCATCCAAAATGATCCAAAAAATACATGTTATAGGAAAACACAAATAGAAAATAGGTCTCAAATACATGTACATCTAGGTATTTGATAGTGTTGTAGAACTATATCAAACATAATTGAGAGAGTGGATTTCCAAATGATAATGCAAGTGTGTATTAATCTAGACCATATTGTAGGTGTGCTAGAAACCACACTTAGAATCCAAATACACATTAACTCAAAATATAGTGATAATTGATCTTCACATAATGCCCTGGAAATCTAAAATTATGTATTATAAATAAGGCTCAAGTATGTGAACATTTGAAAATCAACAATAGTTGGAGACATTAAGGATTATTGTATATTCTATAATTGTAGGAGAAATAAGTAGCGGTAGAAGGTAATATTTCCCACTTAATATGAAATATCTTTACAAATTAATAAAGGAGAGTAGTAAGGTGTGTTGCTACTACCAAAACAAGTTTTCCTGTACATTAGGGGGTTTTCAAGATAAAATTTGTGTTCTGATTTTTTTTATGTTTTTTTATGCTTTAAGATGTCATAATTACTTCTCAAGTAACAATCTATACGTCTAAAGATCAAAAGTGATGATATGCCTAAAAAATACCTCTAATCATTTTGTTAGCACCGTGATTACATTGTGACAAGACCAAATATGGTAGCAAAAAAAAATTATATTGAGTTGATTAAAATTCCCAACCATTTTTTAATTGCCACCAATTAGTGGTATTTCATAACAAGGACTTGCATCAAGGGTGCCATTATCCATTATAGAAGACAACACATCATAATTGTTGTAATAATTAGTGGTATCAAAACCTAATGGCAATGGCATAATGCCATTAGCCCACAATACAAATTTAATATGTACAAATAAAACCCCTTGTACAATATTCATGACTTTTCATTGCATAGATTTACTAACATTTCCTCTAGAAAGACAAAGTCTAAGGCATAAGAAGGTTGAAGTTCTCAATTGAAGCCACATCACAGTGCAATTTTTTTATCATTCTATAAAATGTACAACAAGATATTGAACCATGATCTTAGAATCAAAAGAGAAGATCTATGAAATTATTTACAATATCTAAGAGTTTCTCCTACCCTACAAAAACTTGCATTTTAAAAATCTGAACTCTAATTTTTCTCCAAGCATGCATGGCCTCATTGTAATTGTTACCCAATTTTCACCTGCGGGCTCAATAGGGCAATCTATGTTTCAAGTGTTATGAAGTCCAAATGGGCGCATTTTTGTGTAGGATTAAATCATGCATCTGATGCTATTTCACAAAGAAGTCTATGGGAAAGCATGCCTCGATCAGTTCTGGCACAAAACTCATCAGAGAAGAAGGTCGGCGAGACCCTCCTGAAGTCTTGTTGACTAGCAGTGCGTTCTATTTGTTTGAATACACCAGTCGCCAGGAGTTTTTATGTATCTCTCCGCTAGAATAAAGTTTCACCGACAGGGTTTGACCGAAGTGAAGTGAGATCAGCGAAAGAGGGGAGCTCGACAGGATGTCTCAGCGAACAAAGGTGGTCCCAGTGATAATGATGAAGCAAGCTTGCCGAAGGATTTTGCCTTCGGCATAAGGTCTCTCCGACTAGTGGTGGTCTCCCCGACAAGAGAGGAAGTGGCATCAATGAAAGAAGGTGTTTCCTGTAATGTCTGGCCATCGAAGTGATGTCCTGCCGATTGTTGGAGGCCTCGGTGAAATGAAGTAAGCTCGGGGAGAGAAAGGGAGCTCGCTATGAGGTCCTGTCGACAGAATAGTGTCTCATTGATAGGGAGCTGGCTGCGGTGGGACTCATTGTCGAGAGGAGTTTGATAAGAATTCTTACTGACCTGAGAGGATCTTGCCGAGATGAAGTGACCTCGTTGAGAGAGTTTGACATCGGTCTGACGTCTGGCCGACAGGGCAAGGTCTTGCTGAAGGAGTTGCACTCACTGATAGAAGGCTCAGTTGGTGTAATGTCTCACTGACCGAAGGTGGTCTCGCTGAAGTGGAATGAATTCAACATGAGGTCTTCCCGACTGCAGGGGAGTCTTGCCGAAACGAAAGGATGTGAGCTTGAGGCAAAAGAAAGTAGAGTCGCCATGATCTCTCGGCGAAGGTATGAGATCCTGCTGACCAATGAAGGGTCTCGATAGTGTTTTTCCTTCGGCAGAATGTCTCACCGACAAATGGATCTTTCGCCAATGGTTTGTGCTTTCGCTAAGATGTCTGGTCGAAAGGGTGGACTCTTGCCGAAAGAGTTTTTATCTCGGGGGGAAAAGAGTTATCATTGCTATGAGGTCCCGACGACCAAGTGGAGTCTCACTGGAAGAATGGTGTCTTTGATCTAACTGATGGGGCCCGTTGTGACCTCATGCTGACTGAACATTGTCTTGCCGAATGTGGATATCTGGATGATGAAATGACAATATCGGTATGACTCCTGAAGGCTCACCATGATGTCTGGCCAAAAACAATTGTCTCACCGATGCTTTTCTGTGATAGCGATATAGATTTTGACTTCTACATGGTGTCTAGCTGATAGCGATAGTCTGGGCGACAATTTTTGACATCAGTGTGATTTTTGCAACTCGCTATGAGCTCTCACCGACGGTTGTATTCTATGACGATAGCTGCTACAAGGTGTATTCGCATCGGGGAGACACGATTAGTGTCTCACCGACATGCGATTATGACAGATGACCTTTGACCATCTGGAAATCTACATGGCATAAATGCAACCAATCAGGGAGAATTAGAGGGAATCATGGGTAGTTTGACTATTGTGACTATCCTTGAGAGGATGATCAACTGAATGAAAGCGACGTGGATCTGCTCTGAGCTCAGAAAGAGAGCAGCTCAGCTGAGGAGGTTCGAGAGTGGACACGGAGGCCATTCCTGGAGTGACTCTTCACCGACATGGACAGCGGGGACGCAACATTAACTTCATTAAAAGATCTAAAGGCAGATCTTTTTGTAAGCTCTAAGGGCCCTAGGGGCTGACACATCTTTTTGTCTATAAGGCATTTTTGCCTCTTTGTAAAGGGGTTCTGATTATGCATTCTGGAGAGTTAGTAATTTTTCCTAAAATCCTTTCTCAACTGATGTAGATTTTGTAACTCATTTAGAGTTCTCCTTATGCTTTTTCTGAAGTTTTATGAATTTTACAGTCCTCTCTCAGATTAGCAAACTTCTGTAACTCAATTTTGGAGATGAAATTCAGTAAAGACCTTGATTATTATTGATTTGAAGCTCTTGCCTACTTTCTCTTTGCATTTTTGTGTTCAGTCAGCTGACTGATCAAGCTTTTAGTGAGTTAAATGTTTATTTCCTTTGAGCTTTGTCTCATATTTTAGAACCTTTATGTAAAAAGCATGTTTTTGCAGGTTACAAATTGTGTCAAAAGATGTAATGAATTTTAGATGTGAAATTAACTTTCCTTCTAGGGATCTTAGCATCAGGACCTGTTTGTGAAACACTTTGCAAAAATATATACAGAGTGAGTTGTGCAAAAAATTATCTTCAGTCATTGCAACCAAGTGTATGAAGTCTGATTTCAAATCCAAGTAACGTTTAGGTGCATCACCATAGGTTTTAATCTTCATTTTTATGTACTTCTCCCTTTCCCTTTACAAGATCAGTAGTTAGGTGACACCAAAGGAAGCCGGCCTTCTCCGGAGGTTGACCTCTGTTCATAAGTGACCCATAGCTTTAGAGGTCTTCCCATGTTACACTGAGGTGTTGAACATCAGGTTCAACAGGGTGCAATGTCAGGTGATAACAATTTTTGGCACGCCCAGTGGGACAAAGAACTGACTGTGTCAGTCCCTTTTTGTACCATGTATTACTGATGTTTGGTGTGTACAGCAGTACTTTCTACCTTTGGAGGCAAGTTTTTAACATTCCTAGTGACTCCAAGCCCGAAGTAGCTAGTTTCAGCAGTCTAAGTGTTGGTTTCATGATAGTATGTCTTACCATTCACCATTTCATGAAGGTATTGTGCCTACATCTTTTTATCAGTCATACCCTATTAAAGATACTGCTTGTTTTACTCAAAATAATTATGTAGCAGTGGGTTACCAGCAAGCTCAATTGGCCTACCCACCCACCCCTACACAAGTTCAGCAGTGGCATGCTTATGCTCATCAACAACCCAAGAGGGTTATTTTATCTCCAATTAGCAAATTTATTCTTCATATGAGCCTCAAAATTTGGATAAAATGAGTATAGAGAATATGTCTTTATATTTCCAAAAGTAGTTTGAAGAAATTGAAAATCAGCAGGAGGTCAATAGGCAGCAGGAGGAGCTTGCTTATCAAGCTTATATTCATCAGTAGGAGGTTGAGACACAAAGAGGATCCCATTTATTACAAAAATTTGAACAAAGTCAGTCCAACTCTCCTGAAGAACAACTTGCTCAAATGCCCCAATCAATTGCTTCCTTTTCAAATCCTTTCTTTGAAGAAGGACTTCACTACACAAGATTCAATGTTCTAGGCTTTGAACAGAATGAAGCTTATGTTGAAAAGAAAGCAGGGAAGGAGCAACTTATTGATCAAGATAGCTTAATCCTCTAGGAGAAGCTTAAGAATGTGAATCCTTTGCAGTTAGCCATTAAGTGTCATCAATTGCAGCAGCAAATAATTGGATAGGAGGAAATCTCTTAGGTTCAAGTTGGACGACAAGAGGATGAAATGGAAGTAGCTGTTGAGAAAGGTCAATTTATAGTTTGTAACAAGGGACTATCTCTATTCTCTCAGCTTGATGGAGAGGAGGTAATTTCCGAGTTTTGCTCAACACTGGAAAATGAGGAGTCTAAGCTTTTGCAAGAAGGTGAGGAGAATCAGGATGAGCAGCTTGTTCTAATGGACATAGCTGAGAATCAAAAGGCAGAGTTAATCTTCTCATTTGATGATCTGCCTTACTTCATTGACAAGGATGAAGAATTGGACCAACATGAGGTCGATGGAGGTAATGTTGATTTATTGTTGCATAAAGGTGGGGGTGAGTTTAAAGTCTTTACTCGTGAACAAGGAGGTTTAAGTAGTAGTGTTCAGGGAGAGCCACATTCTGATGTGCATGAAAATACCCATCAAGTTGAACAAGTCCCCAAACTGGACTTACTGTTTTGCAAGGAGGGTGATTTTGATGCTTTGTCAAAGCCAGCTGAGAACTGCATTAGTCCTGAATTTGGTCTTTCTATTTAGAAGAGTAAAGAAGACATTGAAGAGGATATGTTTTGGAATTATTTAGAAAATTTTTGTACTATTTTGGGTGTTGAACTATTACCTCTTGATGAAGCTAATCATGAACAACTTGAGCTTACTGAAGAAGCTTATTTTTCCTCACTGAGTCAATCACAGGGGTTAGACTTTTCTAGCCAAGGCTATAAAACAGTAGTGAATGGACAAGATACCAGCAAGGAGAGCTCAATTTTTGTCTTTACAAGAGGCTATCCGATCAGAGATTTGGCCCAGATGGAGTTTAATAAATCGCCAATGGTTAATCAAGCCCTCACACATGGAGCCACAACTAAAAGTGGCATAAAGGATGTACTTGCAGCCAAACAAGAGTATGTTCAACTCACCTATCCTCCTTTGGCAGATAATATGTATGGTATGTCTAGTGAGGTAAGTGAACTCACTCACCTCTTTCAAGAGGCAGTGCATCATCTTGTTAAACCTTTTTATATTTTTCACTTTTACTCAGCTGTCCTTAAGCATGCCAGTCATTATACTTTGAAGGGGAGCTATTTCAACCATCTTGTGAATGGTTTTGTTTGACCAGTTTCTTACTGGTTAGTATAGGGTAGGTTTAGTTGTTGTTTCAATTCCCTAAGTGTTGTTCCAACACAAATAAGTAGTTTCCATTCAGCAGCTTTTTCTGTTTTCAATAATTATCTAAGTGATCAGTTCCTGAGTTACAAATGCGTTATAGCCATGTGCAAGGCTGCTCCAAGTCTGTTCCTCAGTTTTCCCAATGACTCTATTCCCAATGGATAGGCCTATGCTACTGGTTTCCATGTTTAGCAGGCAAACATCCAGCAAAGGTCACCAGAAATGTTACCCAATTTTCACTTGAGGGCTCAATAGGGCAATCTATGTTTCAGGTGTTATGAAGTCCAAACGGGGGCATTTTTGTGCAGGATTAAATCATGCATCTGATGCTATTTCACAAAGAAGTCTATGGGAAAGCATGCCTTGATCAGTTCTAGCATAAAACTCATCAGAGAAGAAGGTCGGCGAGACCCTCCTGTTGTCTTGCCGACTAGCAGTGCGTTCTATTTGTTTGAATACACCAGTCGCTAGGACATTCGGGTCGCCAGGAGTTTTTATGTATATCTCCGCTAGAATAAAGTCTCACCAACAGGGTCTGACCGAAGTGAAGTGAGATCGGCAAAAGAGGGGAGCTCGACATGATGTCTCAGGGAACAAAGGTGGTCCTAGCGACAGATGATGAAGCGAGCTCGCCGAAGGATTTTTCCTTTGGCATAACGTCTCACCAACTAGTGGTGGTCTCCCCGACAAGAGAGGAAGCGGCATCGGTGAAAGAAGGTGTTCGCCGTAATGTTTGGCCGTCAGAGTGATGTCCTGCCGATTGCTGGAGGTCTTAGAAAAATGAAGTGAGCTCGGGGAGAGAAAGGGAGCTCGCTATGAGGTCCTGTCGAGAGAATAGTGTCTCCCCGATAGGGAGCTGGCTGTGGTGGGACACATCACCGAGAGGAGGAGTTCGATAAGAAGTCTTGCCGACCCGAGAGGCTCTTGCCGAGATGAAGTGGCCTCGTCGAGAGAGTTTGACATCGGTCTGATGTCTGGCTGATAGGGCGAGGTCTTGCCGAAGGAGTTGCACTCGTTGACAGAAGGCTCGGTCGGTGTAATGTCTCACCGACCAAAGGTGGTCTCGCTGAAGCGGAATGAATTCAACATGAGGTCTTCCCAACTGCATTGGAGTCTTGCTGAAATGAAAGGATGTGAGCTTGGGGAAAAGGAAAGTAGAGTCGCCATGATCTCTCGGCAAAGGTATGAGATCCTGCCAACCAATGAAGGGTCTTAATAGTGTTTTTCCTTTGGCAAAATGTCTCGTCGACAAATGGATCTTTCGCCAAAGGTTTTTTCTTTTGCTAAGATGTCTGGCCGATAGGGTGGACTCTTGCCGAAAGAGTTTTGATCTCGGGGGAAAAGAGGGGTATGTGTAGGATCATCATGGAAAAAATAGGCACTTAAGTGGCAAAAAAATCAAAAAAATCAGAGTTAGGCAACTTGACGTAAAAATTTGAATAAGTTATCTATATTATTTCAAAAATATGTAAGAATAAAATTTGTAGAAAATTGAATATAGTTTCTAAACTACTAGGTTCATTTTTAAAAATCTATTTGGTGAAAATTTCAAATTTCAATGCAATAGTACTTAAATTTCGTGGAAAAATAAGAAGTAGGTGTTTGTCTAACCACCCTAACCATAATAAAATGATAATATTTTTATAAGATTTTAGATATAAGTATAGGACTCATGTCCTTATGTGATGCATATTTTTTTATAGTTTTTTCCAAGTAAATAATTAATTATGAATTTTTTATTACAACTTTTAAAAATAAAAAATTGTATGTCTAACCACCTTAACTTGGTCAAAACTTCATGAAATTAATTTCTTTTTTTAATCCTATAGTGTGCTAAGTATAGAATGTGACACATGTTTTGGATTTAAAAATGTGATACCGTTTGAAAGCTATATATGTTTTCAATCAACCTATCAATCAGGACTTTAGTTGTAATTTAAATAGAAAATAATAATAATTATTTATTAAATTCAAAGTAAAGCATAATTTATATTGGTGGAAAGCAGAGAATCTCCTTTAAAAACCCTTTTCGTTTCATCAATTTTGGGTAAAAAAAAGTCACCACATACCCTAAAAAAACCCATCATATTGCCACTTTTTGGCCCATCATGATCCTGCACATACCTAGAGGTGTCATCGCTATGAGGTCCCGGCGACCAAGTGGAGTCTCACCGGAAGAATGGTGTCTTCGATGTAACTGATGGGGCCCACTGGACCTCCTGCCGATTGAACGGTGTCTTGTCGAATGTGGATATCTGGACGATGAAATGACGATATCGGTATGACTCCTGAAGGCTTGCCATGATGTCTGGCCGAAAATGATTGTCTCGCCGATGCTTTTCTATGATATCAATATGGATTTTGACTTCTACATGGTGTCTGGCCGAAGCGATAGTCTAGGTGACAATTTTGACATCGGTGATTTTTGCAACTCGCTATGAGCTCTCACCGACGGTTGTATTCTATGCGATAGCTGCTACAAGGTGTATTCGCATCGGGGAGACACGATTAGTGTCTCACCGCCATGCAATTCTGACTGATGACCTTTGACCGTCTGGAAATCTACGTGGCATAAATGCAACCAATCAGGGAGAATCGGAGGGAATCATGGGTAGTTTGACTATCGTGACTATCCTTGAGAGGATGATCAACTGAATGAAAGTGACGTGGATCTGCTCTGAGCTCAGAAAGATAGCAGCTCGGCTGAGGAGGTTCGAGAGTGGACACGGAGGCCATTCCTGGAGTGACTCTTCACCGACATGGACAGTGGGGACGCAACATTAACTTCATTAAAAGATCTAAAGGCAGATATTTTTGTAAGCTCTAAGGGCCCTAGGGTCTGACACATCTTTTTGTATATAAGGCATTTTTTCCTCTTTGTAAAGGGGTTCTGATTATGCATTCTGGAGAGTTAGTGATTTTTCCTAAAATCCTTTCTCAACTGATGTAGATTTTGTAACTCATTTAGAGTTCTCCTTATGCTTTTTCTGAAGTTTTGTGACTTTTACAGTCCTCTCTCAGATTAGCAAACTTTTGTAACTCAATTTTGGAGATGAAATTCAGTAAAGACCTTGATTATTATTGATTTGAAGCTCTTGCCTACTTTCTCTTTGCATTTTTGTGTTCAGTCAGCTGATTGATCAAGCTTTTAGTGAGGTAAATGTTTATTTCCTTCAAGCTTTGTCTCATATTTTAGAACCTTTATGCAGAAAGCATGTTTTTGCAGGTTACAAATTGTGTCAAAAGATGTAATGAATTTTAGATGTGAAATTAACTTTCCTTCTAGGGATCTTAGCATCAGGACCTGTTTGTGAAACACTTTTGCAAAAATATATACAGAGTGAGTTGTGCAAAAAATTATCTTCAGTCATTGCAACCAAGTGTATGAAGTCTGATTTCAAATCCAAGTAACGTTTAGGTGCATCACCATAGGTTTTAATCTTCATTTTTATGTGCTTCTTCTCCCTTTCCCTTTACAAGATCAGTAGTTAGGTGACACCAAAGGAAGTTGGCCTTCTCTGGGGGTTGACCTCTGTTCATAAGTGACCCACAGCTTTGGAGGTCTTCCCATGTTACACTGAGGTGTTGAACATCAGGTTCAACAGGGTGCAATTTCAGGTGATAACAGTAATTCTTGCATGTTGGGGAACACACACAAGGGAATCATTCAAAATGAAGATGTGCTAAACATAAGAACGAGACAAAAACTTTGAAATATGCCCTCTACAAAAATAAAAACATGATTTTTTTCAACAATTTTTTTAAGTAATTTTAATGTTTTATCTCACAATACTTTCTTAGTTATTTATTTCTATTTAAAAAAATATAAGTTAAATTTTTAATCAACATAATACAAATAATTAAAACTAAAATTAAAAAAAAAACAATATCTATAAATAGGCTGAGTAATTTTTCAACTTGCACAATTTCCCTAAATAAATAGATTGAAAAACTTTAGACTAGTAGAAACTTCAGAATCCCCACTGAAAGCAGGAACAAACAATGGCTAACTTATAAGAAAATTATTAGAAAATCCAAAAGAGATCTTACTTATCTATACAAAATCCCTTCAAAAGATTGATTTATATAAACAAGCAATATCTATCTCTCACAAGAAAATCGTTCTCTTTCACAGCTTTCACCACCATCTTTAAACAAGAAATTTCCATACTACTTCAATCCACACATATTAAATTTCTTTGCAACAGAGTTTTACAATTTGGCAGCGTCGTATAAACAAGACCATGCATGCACTAAATGTAACAACGTTATGCACATTCCAAGAAGAAGTGTCGATCTAATGGCAGATGGTATTCCATTCGTATTGGAAAATTCAGGAGGGAAAGGAGAAGAAGGAGAAGGAGAAGGAGGATGTAATTTAACAAAACTAACAGGGATCTGGATCCTCATACCACCATTGCAATGCCTAGAAATTGGACAAATAAACCAGTAAGTCTTGTCTTCCTCCAACACCATGCTATCGTTTCCACTGGTATACATTTTGATAGGCGCATGCCCCACCTTACATGTTCTGTATACGCTTTCATCTACTTCATAAACATTGTGCTCCATCTTTTTATACCTAAACACTGTAAAATTTATAAACACTAGTCAAAAATCTATAAAAATTGTGGGTGAAATTGTAGTGGAATAGGGGTGTAAGGGTACCTAGAGTGTCGTTAACGTGAAAGTCGTGCTTCTGCGCCCACTGGAGATAATTGATGCTAGAATCCCATCCTTCACCATCTCCAACCACCTATACTATTGCTCCAACACTCTTAATTGCAGCAATGACTGCTACTATGTTGATCAAAGATTTCAAAGCCTCTGCCATGTTGCACTTGTAGGTTTAATGCTCTAAACTTCTTCTTCCTTGTAAATGAATTGGGGCGAGAAAGTCGTCGGGGAGAAGATGGGTTGAACTCACGATTCAACCAAAAAGAGGATCCAACGTCAACAATATATTTAAATATAATTCGATAAAATATGTGCAAGGGATTTTATATTTTCACAGTCAAACATGTATGCACAGTTTTTAATTCCATTGAATCAGTCTTTGGTTGTGCAAATTGATTGTGAGATAACTTGGAATCTTTTCTCGCCATTTGTTTGTGCTTCCATGATTGAATGAAGCCCTCTTTAGGAGAGAGAATTTTTTTAAATTAAGAAATTTTATGGGCCCTTTTTCCTTGGACGACTACAGAAAACTAAATCCTTTTACCCGCAATAGAATGAAATGGAGACAACTAGCAACAATATCTTATACTAGCACTTGCACCGAAAGAAGGTGCAATGGTTACGCCGATTGTAGTTTATTTAGAATATCTTATAAGTTTGATAGGGGATTTGTCATTGAATTTATAAGTACTTTATTAAAACATTGATGCAACATCAAAAGTGTGTACTAATCATTAATAATCATTTGTAAGTCTTGATACAATATTAGATGGTGTGTTTGACATGAACTATTGTAGCAATCTTGGATGTCATGCCCATTGACATATTCAAAATTGACCTTTTTTTCATGTACGCAATCACAAGAACCAATAAAAAAAAACCACTACATAAACCAAAATACCAATTGAAGAACGAGCTTTTACACTTCCTCTATGTTGGGTCTCTCTCATCAAATTGATCTGCACCAAATGCTTGAATATCAACATCAAACAAAGCAATCACACACGGAATTATTTGTGTCATCTTATTGAAGCAGTAAAATGTACCTGCAAAGGTCAGAGAGTAAGTAATCATCTAAAAGAAACTTGAGGTGCAAAGTAAAAAGATAACATTCTTGTTAAGTTTATCCATAATTTTCAGAAAATTTAGGTGTCAAATAAAGTTAGAAATTCATAAAACTTTATTCTCCATAAACAATTAGTAAGCAATCGTATTTCACCACATGGTTAAGAACAACTAAAGGAAAACAATCATGAAACCAGTAAACGAAATTAAAACAACACTCCAAGGATATAATTAATAATTTATATATTTAAATTCTTTTAAGAACCTTCATGTTCTCAAATTTTACAATTATTATCTCCAAAATGTTTTTTTTGGAAATGCATGAATTCCCTCTATATAAAAGCAAAATTTGTAGAATCGTTAATTTTTCTTTAGACCTTGTGCATATACCATATTGAAAGATGGATTGCATAGCTTCTAAGGAGGCCTATGTTGCTTTCAAGACCTGTGAACATAGATGAGACATGTTCTCATGCTTCCAATATAAAGATGGAAAAATATAGGAATCCACCTCCCTCCTCAAACACAAACACAACAAGGCATATGTAAGCCCAAAGGAAAATGGAGTAAGCTTAGTGTTGTTGTTACTTAAAACTTAAAATTTTTGCTAAACACTGTGAATTGTGATGTTATTGATCATTCAAACGAAGCATATTGGAAATTTCACACAAATCAGCTATATTGATGGTCAACTAACACAATCGTTAATCAATTCTCTTCAAGACTCACCAGGCTCAAAGACACTTCTAGGACCTAATCTTGCAAGAAAACATCTGAACCAAAGTTGCAGGGAAAATTGATAGAGCAAAATGTAAGAAGAAAACATCCAAGTGATCAAGATATTCACGAGGCGAATGTCAACATCAAGGATATTTCATCAAGCACCATATTCTTTGGGACCAAAATAGTCATTATGCAACAAAGGTTCATAGGAGGTTCACCTTTCATTTACAAAGGTTCATGGGAGGGTTTCATTTGCAACCACAACATCCCTTTTTTGACCAAAAAATGGAGCCTATGGGGTCAAGAGGACCTCAAGGGGTTCGAATCCAAGTGATTTGGGCACTATTAAAGGGTTCTTGCATTCTATTTGATAGACAAACACCTTGAGGACTTGTAAAGGTGATCAAATCTTGTGTAATTTGCATTGTTTGCTTGTGAAGCTAGTGCTCAAGAAGTTGGTTGCAAGCAAGATTGTGTGATTCAATTAATTGTAGAGTCGATTTGTAGGTATTGAGTGTCATTGTTGCAAAGTATTCCTAGTGCTCTTGTAGCAAGTCACTTGAAAATAATTTGACAAGATATTGACATGAGAAGGCTTATACCTCACTCTTCCCAGATTTTTTCACCCATAGTAGTTTTTCTTTGGATAAATTATCTATTATGCATTATTTTCTAATGTGTTTCAATCTCATTCAGGTTCATTGAATTCTCCTAACATTTAAACACTTAAACAACTCATTTTAGGATGCCTAAAATTTGTTTCCTTCAGTTCTTTTACAAAACACCAATTAATTTTCAGTGGCAAGTTCTTAAGATTCACATAAATAAATTAAGTAATGTTATATCCATACTAATTATAGATCACAATCTTCGACCACACGAAAAAAATCTTAGGTAATGGTTGTATAATTTCAGCTGCCCCTGCCCATTCATCCCTAGAATTATGTATCTGAATCCATAGAAACTCCTGCATTTTAGGTATGAAGAGGAATCCAAAATATCTATTCCACTATTTAAAAAATATGCAGTGGACTAAACGGGCCTTTAAGAGAGAAACAATGTGATGTTAGTATGGGGTCCCATGGATGTGACTCCAGCTCATACTATTATTGTACATGTGATTCCATGTGAAGCTACCTTGACCAAACCTTAACCAATCCAGACCAGATTCTAATCCTAGTCCTATCTGAGTTCACCTATTCAAGTGATGCACTACTAAAGGTATGAAAGAACTAAGTGTAAGATTGCTATAAACTTCTTGTCTGTGGGGTGTTTGCAGCTCTTATGGTTTTCTTACTTTAGGAAAGCATAGGCTATTTGCTAACTTATTTAGTTGTTTCGCTTCTGACATCCATTCAAATCACAAAATTAAGAGAAAGGACCAATATGATTAATATGCAATAATGGTGAATTTTGGTTTATAGGATCCTTGTAGAAAACTTTTGGGTATGGCAAGTGGCAATCCACTGTTAAAATTTGCTTGCTTCTTTCCTTAATAAATTCCATTTTTACTCCAACCCTAAGGGGTTAGTCATTTCTATAGACATGATGTAATGCACAATGCATCTTTGGATCACGAGTCAAATACAAAATAACTAATATAAATTATTGTGATTTATCTTTAACATTTGTCATTTGATAATTGACAATGAATTATCAATTATCAGCTGTGTTATCGGGTGGACATGGAAGAATGATTGTTTCAAATGGGGTTTTTTGTTCTAGTTTTGTTAGTATTAAATTTCAGTGTTCTTTCTAGTATTGATCTGGGGTTTTCATAGACGATTACACTGCCAATTCAAGAATTTTTGGGGTTTTTATATATGGCTTCTTGTTATATGTAAGGGGGATTAGTTAGTTGTTTACTATATGATTAGAGGATGGATGTTTTGTAAAGCTTCTATATGTTGTTGTTAGGAAGGGTTCAATATAATCAGTATACAAAGGATTGTATATTCAGTTTTCAGACAATGAATTGCCAAGTTGTAGATGGAAATCAGACTTTTTTGTTATCTTATTTCATATATATTAATATATATAGGCTATATGCCTCTCATTTAAAAAAAAATATCAGCTGTGTTATGCATTTAATTTTGTACATTTTATGCAAACAAGGTATATTTCTATATATATATATATATAATTTATGTATTCACCAAACCGTCTAACCTGAACCGGTGACATAGATGTAAGGTATAAATTGTATTACCAAGAGAACTCCAAATTTTTACCCTAAAATAGGAAAATGCACTTCTATAGTAGGAATGTTTACATGGGTGCTGCAGAGAGGGTACTAGAGTTTTTCCATACCTGAAGAAATATTTTAGGATCCATCTCTATTAAATGGCAGCTCTTTATCAATGCAATATATCTCATAATTTCTTATAAATATAAACTAATGGTTTTATTTGGATTCTCCTAAAGAATGCAACCACAAAAGTAACAAAGTTTGTTGTGGCAAACTAATTGACCTACTCTTTGCCCTCTCATCTAGGACAACACCATTACTCTCTAGACATTGCTTATGAGGTAATTGGACAACATCAGAATTATATTCTAGGGAAGTAAACCAATTGATGGACCAATTTCCCTCTTATCCATGACAAGGGCATTACTCTAGTATGTGGAATTGAATCCAACTATTGACTAGGGCACAATCAGCTGCATAGTTTCCTCCACACCATTGTAGGTTACTACTTCTCTATTGCACGACATTGTGGGCTACTAATGTATCCTATAAAGATCCCTTACTAGTAAATTAGCATGTTTTCAGAGTCCACCTTTGTAAGAAGGTGCTAGATTTTTCTCAACTGGTGCTGCTCATAGAATTTTGGAGCCTTTAACATAAAACTTGATCCAATGCAATTTTGATTTTTTTTTCCTTGAGAAGAGACACAAAGCCCTAGAGTTAGTAAATATAGATTAAAGTCTCTGCCAACATATATATTTAACAAATGCCATCTAGCCAAAGCGGGGCCAAGTGGTTTCTAAAAGCTCTGGTATACACTCTTCACGAAGGGTTGTACGGCAGTGGTTCCATGGAAGTGGGGATACTAACTTTTCTTTGTGGGTTTTGTTCAGAAATTTCAAGAGCGGTTTTCATAAAGATGAATCTCATACAAATAAAATTGGGGAAAATTATGCAGCCAACCAATTTCCCCAAAACCAACGATTGGATTCACTTCCAACTCAATGTAGTATGCTAGTTCAACAAGCACTATTATAGATTAGATATGTTTTGGGGCTTTTAGAAAACTGAATTTGTATAACAGTGAAAAGATAGGGCACTATATAAAATTGTAAATTGGAAATATTTTTGAGAATAATATAGATTTGAATACAAATGATCTATCAATTAAAAAATTGGTGTTTCAATCCAAAATTGCAAGTAATGACCATCCATAAATTGAATCTAGCCATCATTTGGTCCATCGTTACAATGAAGGGTTAACATAAAGGAGCATAACAAACCTCATAAGTAACTTCCCTAATTATAAGAAACCAGTTGGCCATTCCCAAATTTCAAGAGATTGCATTCGGTGATGGCGAGAGCAATACAAGAAAACCACAACCCTAAATTGCAATTTATCACCCATCCTTGTTTGCAATAATATAGAGAAGTTCCTTGCAAACGGATAAAAATTAAAAGATATAGAAAAAAGACGAGTTATGGTCAATCGGCTTTGGTTATTGCTGGACAAAGCTCCCACTCCCTAATGAAAGCACAAAGAATATGAAGTACATCATTATGAAACTTCTTGTTGATGGTTTAATTTATATTCATTTAACAGATAACAACAGATGAAATGAAGTAAAACACAACAAAAAAAAATGATCCGACCTTGTATTCCTAAAAATAAAACTCACTGAAACCATTGTAAGTGACAACTACCTCAACGTTCTCCACAAATTGTGTCATGTTTTCAATGATGTCGATGAAAAAAGGGGGTAGAGTTTGGAGGAAAACTTTATGAAACCCTACAACTGCAAAAAAAAATAAAAATGAGGCGAACCAAAATCAATGTTCCTACAGTTGCCGCAAAATGGTTTAAATCATGCATTTTACATGCTCTTTCTTGCTATGAATCAATATTATGTTTGACAACAAATATCATGCAATTTTGATATCCATATAAGATTCCACATCATTAAATAAGTACTATTTGTTCTCTTTTCTTTGAATTGTTTTACGGTCACGTACAGATTCGAAAAAGTAAAATTCGCCAAAACCATGGCAAGTGATTTACCTCATGATTTAGCTAGTTCTTCTGGAGTGGCCCACTCTATGTCTCCAGTTGAGAAGATGCTCCCTGTTGTCTCGGCTTCTCTTGATTCTATCTAGCATCCAATTATGGTCTTCAAAGAATGTTGTGTTTCTTGCAACTTTGAAGGATATCAGAGATGGCTTTGTTGTTTTAGTGTAGCAACAACCTTCCATGGAGCCAGCTTTGTCCCCACTTCACTCCCCTTCAGATGCAAGTAAAAAATATTATGTTGAAATTAGATTATTGTATCTAACAAGACAACTGTATCTAGGAAGAAAAATACTTGCAAGATAGCTCTTACAATCTCACAAAAAAAGGGATGTTGTTTAGCCTTTTCCTGTTTCTATTTTCTCTATGGTTTAGTCTATCTTAGTTTTGTGGTACAAGATATGGTGGGTTGTTTTACAACTTTGTATCTTTTTTTTAACTTGCTTCACCACCCTGAGGTTTATTTTAGTAGACATTTTATATTTTTTTTTGTATGTTTCCTTCTTTTGTCTCTAGGTTGGGGCCCCTTAATAGATCCCTGGAATTTAATCCAAAAAAGCAAACAAACAACTGATAGGAAATCAAAGATTGATTGGCCTTTTGAATGTTGTGTTATTTAAGAACCCCAACAGGAATGTTGCACACAAAGGCAAAGATGAGTTGAAGTACTAGCTAGAAGGTTGGAAGAATTTTGTTGCCATTTTTCCACAAGTTGAATGAATAAGCTATATTAAATATGGATTCATATAGGCACACCATGGAATGGACCAAGAAATGACAACAAAAGGTAATTTTCTTGAAGATTCACCCTGGTAGAATCTATGATAGGATTAAGTGCAATTCTATTTTGGGTAAGTTTCGGTCCAGAGTTCAGATGGGTAAATGCAAGAAGATGAGTCCACAAAACGTGGAAGTTTTTGCCTTAGGCTAGAAAACGAAATCGGCTTGCAAAAAATGGGATCTTGCTTTTTAATAAATAGGATCTCATTTAGCTTCGGGATCCTGAGCCTAAATTTAAAAAACGGGATCCCGTTTTTAAAATTTTCTATTTTTGGAAAAATTTCAAAATGGGATCCTGTTTTGAATTTTTCCAATGGAAAGTTTTCAAAACGGGATCGTTTGAAACTTTGAAACTTCCAATTTTGAAAATTTCTTTTCAAAAGGGATTTTTGAAACTTCTATTTTGAAACATTTGATTTTTAAAAGTTTTCAAGATGAACCCGTTTTGAAAACTTTCATTTTTATTTAAACGGATCCCGTTTCATAGAACCATAAAAATGTTGTTTTATGAAATGGGATCTCGTTTTTTAAATTATGAATTTTTGGGTGGGTTTTTTACTTGTTTTTTGGTTCGGGAAATGGCTTGGGGACCCGAACCTAAGCTTTGGACCTGGTTTGACCTGCAACTTGAAGGTCTTATTAATGTCACAAGAAAATAGTGACTTTGGACATATCTCTGAAAACCTATTTTGCAAATTTTTTTACGAAATTAAAACCCATTATAGATGAGACAGTGCAGATTTCAAATATGTAATTTTTTTAATAATTTGATTAATTTTTCTATTTTTCAATTAAGTTCTAATGAAACTAGTCCATAAACTTGAATTATTAATTTTTTTAGTATTTTAATAACTTTTGATCAACATAACATTTTGACGAATGGATTGCATGAGAACAAACTTCAGACAATTCTTTTCAATTTTAAAAAAAAAATCAAAAAATGATAAGTTTAGGTCATCTTATGCGTGTCATACACGACGATTTTTCAAAACACAAATATGCCTAATAAAAATTTAACAAAAAAAAATAAATAAAAATTACAAAAATATCAAAACAAGCTTCAGTGAGTCACAAATCTTTTCCCAAAAGGATTTAGAAAAATATGATAATTTAGGTCAAAATATGGATGTCGTACATGTGCATGGTATGGTATTAAAAAGTGACTTTTAAACAATGGTTTTAGAAACGCCTATTGAAACTCAATTTGTACAATCTGGGTATTGAAATAAATTACATATTTGGAAACTAGACTCCGAGTACTACATTTAGTGACTTTTTTGAAGATTCCATCTCTAAGTGCTTCAAATTTTAAGGTCAAATTTGTCAAATTCTGAAAATTAGGGAAAACACTTCCACTTTTTGGCCAAAAAGTGGACTCAACTTCTTGCTAGCACCTAGATCTCTTTGTGCAGATTCCTTTTCGAGTTAAACAGGTCATCTATATACCCTCTTTCTAGTATACATAGATGAAAATTCATGAATTTTTTTTGTTCCTTGGGCTGGGGTTACTCCTCTATGTTTAAGTGTCATCCCCAGGTTTTTGGGATTCTTTGTCAGGCAACTGATCATTACTTTGTTGAAGAGACTCTCCAGCAAATGGGCATTCTATTGGCAATCAATATAAAGCTACCATGCAAGCGGCAAATATAATTGGTTACAAATCTAAGAATTCTAAAGTTCATCGAATAGTTCATTTACATGAGTCATAACAAACTTAAAAGATGACTGATTTCGAAGAATTCTCTGCAGTTCCAAATTTCTAATCCTATATTTTATATTTTCTAACCCTCGCTGCTAAGATTTTTTTCATTGACATTAAATTTTACAAACGTGTTGAGGCAGTTTATTGCAAAAATATAAAGAATCTTTTATTTAACGTTGTTGCTAAAATGATTATTGTTGTTATTTTGGATCATATGAAATTGTGAAAAGTAATGCAGCTTCCAAAGAAGAATTCACCCATGGGCAATGAAACCCTTACCTGGAAATCAAGGTAGTCCATTGTTAATGATGCTGATGAGAAAAAATGGGCGAAATTTGTAGGAAAAACTTACAAAACCCTACCTACCTTCAGTTGTTGCTTCAATCTACTCACAGTAAACAAAATTCTAAACTTCAATCTATTCACAGTAAACAAAAGTAGATCCAAAAATATCGAAGTTTGAGGGCTACTGATTGGAAATATTTTCCGGCGATATTTTCCAGTGTGAGCATGAGATTTTTGAGTGTGAGAGTTTTGACATGAGACATTTCTGATGGGCTATGCCCACAATATATAGCCTATCGGCTAATAAAGTTTTAAAGATTGGTACTATAGGGGCAGGGAGAATGCATCTTATGACCTCTTGTGTACAACAATTTTTTTTAACCAATCTAATTAGGGCTTGGTCTCTATTATTAATATTATTATACTATTATAATTATTAAAATATTATTATTTTTTATTTATACAATTAATATATAATATTAGTATAATATTATTACTAGTCATCGTATTTTTGTGCGTAATGGGTACATCAAAAGTGTGAAAGGTCAATTAGGAAAAAAATTGGTCTATTTTTTGCATACATTTGCACAAAATGTGAGGTAATTTGGTAGGCCATTTAGCAAATGATGTTGTTTGTGCAACAAAGGTCTCAATGCAGAAGTGATAGCTTCAAATCGAGTATGCATCCACTTACAGGGATCTAGACACGATTGAAAAAAAACCTTTGAATCGAGAAGATGATTAGGCTTCATTACCAAGAGAGTCATGCTATGTTTGCAATAGGGAGATAGAGGGAGATAGAGGGATAGAAACGGGGAGAGATAGAGATGGGAAGAGTGTGCAAGAGAGAGCGAGTAAGGAGATAGAGATAGAGAGGAATATAGAGATAGAGATGGATATGGAGAAGGAGAGGGGTATGGAGAGGAGAGGGAGATATAGGGATAGAAACATGGAGAGATAGAGATGAGAATATTGTGTGAGAGAGGGGGTAAGGAGATAGAGATAGAGATGGATATGGAGAAGGAGAGGGGTATGAAGAGGAGAGGGAGAGATAAAGAGAGAGAGGGATAGAGGGAGAGATAGAGATGGAAGAGATACATATAGAGATGGAGAGAGAGGGAGAGATAAAAAGATATTAATAGAAATGGGAAGTGATATATAGAGAGAAGTAAAGAGAGGGAGAGGTATAGGGGTAGGGAGAGATGGAGAGATAATGAGATAGGTATAGAGGGTGTGATAGAAGAAGAAATATGGAGAGATAGAGATAGAGAGGCAAAGAGATATAGATATAGAGGTCTAAGAAGAGGGAAAGGGGGAGAGAGAGGGAGAGAGAAAGGAGACAAATAAATGATACATGAAGAGGGAGAGAGAGAGATAAGGATATAAAGGGAGAGATGGATAGATATAGAGGAAGAGGAATAGGGAGAGAGAGATATAGAGACATATAGGTGGTGGTGAGATAGAGTGATAGAGAGATATAAGGAGATATAGAGAGAGGGGGAGAGGGAGAGAGATAGAGAGATAGGAAAACAAAGAGAAGTAGAGGTAGAAAAATAGCAATAGAGAGAGGGAGAAAGATAGGAAAATAGAGAGAGAGAGAGAGATGGGAGGAGAAATAAAGATAGAGATATATGGGAGAGGTAGATATTTAAATAGATATGGAAAGATAAATAAAGAGAGGAGAGAGAAGTAGAGAGATATAGAAAGAGGGAGAGAGATGGAGAGAGAAATAAAGAGAGGAGAGAGAAGTAGAGAGATATAGAAAGAGGGAGTGATAGGGAGAGAGGGAGAGAGGAAGAGACAATGATAGAAAGAGAGAGAGATGTGAAGATAGAGATAAAGGGGGCAAGAGTAAGAGATAAAAGAGATGATAGAGAGAAGTGATAGAGAGAGGGAGAGAGATAGAGATAAGGAGGGAGAAATAAGGACTTTCTGTGTATGTGAATGAGAGATGAATATAAAGATAAAGATAGGGAGGGGAAATAGGGAGTGTGTGTGAGTGAGATAGGTATGGAGATAGAGATAGAGAGGGAAAGGGATAGATAAATAGATATGGAGGAAGAGAGAGGGGGAGAGAAATAGAGAGAGGATTTAGAGAAGTAGAGAGATATAGAAAGAGGGGGTGATAGGGAGAGAGGGAGAGATAGGGAGATATAGAGATAAAAGGACAAAGAGATAGAGAGATACATTTATTGAGAAAGATAGGGGAAGAGAGATGCGAAAAGAGGTAAGGAGATAGAGATAGGGGAGAGAGATAGTGAGGAAATAGAGATATATATGGAGATGGAGACAGAGATAAGGATTAATTTATAGAGAGGGAGATGGAAGCAGACAAGAAGAGGGAGAGGAAGAAATAGAGATAGAAAGAGGGGGAGACAAAGAGAGAGAGAATGAGACAGGGGAAACTTGAAGGGATAGAAAAGTAGAGATATGAAGTCATATATAGAGTTAGAGAGAGATAAAGAGGGAGAGAGGGAGAGGTGAAGATAAATAGGTGTAGCAAAAGAGATTACATGAGAGAGATAGGGAGAGGGAAAGTGATAGAGGGGAAAATAAATAAATATAGAAGGGAAGAAAAATCTAGAGAAAAATAGCGGAGAGAGAGGAAGAGATATTGAGAGATAATGAGAAACATAGAGATAGAGAGAGAGAGAGAAAGATATAAAGAGCTCTCTCTCTCTCTCTCTCTCTATATATATATATATATATATATCTTCATTTCTTTGTCTCTTTTCTCTCTTTGCCTCTCTATATCTTATCTTTATCTCCCTCTCCCTTCTCTCTTCCTTTTTTTTCTCTTTATCTTATTTTCATCAAGTGTGTAATGGGTACACCAAAGACTTGTCTTAAAGGTGAATTATCATATCCTTAATCAAATGGCATGCTTCCCTAAGCATAACTCCCTAGGGATGCATATTATCCTTAGATTTTTGGCACGAAATGATTGATCAAGAGTTTGTTTCTCTCTCTCTAACTTTTAATTTATATTTTGTGTTTTAAAGTTATTTTATTATATAAATTAAAATATAATTTTAAAATATAATTATTCTACAATAATTAAAATTCTAATAAGATAATTGATTTTTTAAATTAAATTAATTCTAATAATTAATTATTTTTTATAATTTCATAAGACATAAATAATTAAAATAAATTTAAAACTTGAGTCTAAATTAAAAACTTAAATAGCATAAACTAAATGCAAAATCAAAATATTTATCAAAATACAAATACTAATAAAAAATAATATTTATAATATTAATAATAAATAATAAACTTATTAATAAAAACTTGGAGGTTATTAAGAGCCGAAAAATGGCATGAGCAAAAGCAGAGCAGGTGCGAGAAGTTTCAGAGTAGGTGCAAGATGGTGCTTCACACGACAAACAAGGATCGGTCAAGGAGAATCAAGGCGAAGAGCGTGGTGAGAGCTATCAACATGAAAGTTGGGCTCATGATGTGGAAGCATAATTTTCTCAGGATTAGCTACGAAACTGGGAAAACAATGATCCATGGCGGAATTGCAATGCGTGGTTTGATCCGAATTGGAGAAGGCCTAGGAAAATAGAGGCATGCCAATCTAAATCTTAAAAGCAAGGGTCGTTGGAACGGAAATAATCATTGGGTCAATGGAAATACAGGCGGAAGGATTGGCAACCAAAACCCTAGATGGGGTGGTAATCGTGGAAAGGATTCAAGAAGAAAAGATAGGCCTCAAAACACAAGATTTTTTTTGAATGGTGGATCTAACAATGATTGGGCGAGCAGTGGCAAAGGAAGAAATGGTATCAAGAAAACAATGGTAATATGCTCAAGCAAGCTTCAAGCTGAGAGGGATCAGCTTGGATTCCTAGGGCTTTTGGTTAGATGGTTTGGCACGAACCTCAATTAGGACAGCCTAATCAGATGGCGGAAAAGAAAATGGGGTGAAGGTCTAATTTTCAAAGCATTGGTGAACAGATATTTCACAGTAATTTTCCCTTCGAAGGTTTTTAGAGAAGAAATAGATTTAAATGAAATCTGGATCATGGATGGTTGTGGATTCTACATCCACTGATGGTTGGCTAGTTTTGATCCATATCGCTACAATATGGAGAAGATTCAGGATTGGTATAATCTGCCCAATCTCCCCTTGGAATTCTGGGACCCTAGCATCTTGGAGGATATTGGTAATCAATTGGGGAAATTCGTGTGTGCGGAAGAATGGTTGGATTCTGATGGTATCATCACCCGTGTAAGATTGTGTGTTGAAAACAATCCAAACAACCAACATTGGCGAGAGATAGAATTTTTCACGGATTGGGGCAATTGGGTGCAAGCATTAACACTAGATTCTCACCCCAATAATTCTTTGATCAAGACTTTGGGCTGGTGCCAACAATTCTCCTCGGTAAATAAAAAAAAATCATTCCACAACTCGGAGCAAGAAAATCAATCCATTCATTCAATGGAGGAATCTATAAATTCGTCGGTAATGTTGGACAAGGAAGAGGTGGAGATCGAACCTGATATCGATAGGAAGGAAGATCAGACCAACACACAGAAGGACTTAGGTGCTCAGAAAAAAGAGATTAACCAAAAGGTATCAGAAGCAATCGATTTCCTTGGGAATAAAATAAGAGAGGAAGATCTTAACTCCCTGCTTGATGTTGGTAATGAGTTAGTGGAACTCGAAAAATCTGCCAAGAGCGGCTCAATTAACATTGATGCAGAAGATTTATTTGAATATTGGATTGATGGCCCTAACCCAAAAAATGTAGATTCAGAGCAAAATGATGAAATGGTAGGGAAAAAATCATGCAAAAGGAAAAGGATCTTGCAGTTGAAGCATGTCAAGCATAATAAGTTGGGCATCAGGCAGAGACACACATAAAACCTCTCCTAATTGTGGGGAATGTAAGAAAAGAGGAAGAATCCCAAATCAGGAAAAACTCAAATGGGATGGCAAAGAAAATGGTCAGCTCAAGATCAATGAGATGTTGAAAGTAGAGAAGGGTGATTCCCTTCCTAGACAACAATGAAGATTTTAACTTGGAAAACAAGTGACACCTAATCAAGCATCAATTAGACAATCTTCAGATGGATTTATGTTTGCTTCAAGAGACAAAGCTAGGGGAGCAAGAAAGGATAAATTTTGGTAAGAAAAATAAAAATTTGGAAATTGATCGGAGTGAATGCAGAAGGGCCCTCTGGTGGTTTGATCATTATATGGCGGCCTCAAAATGTGTTGGTTGAAGAAGTTGAGTCAAGAAGGCATTGGATCACGTATAAGGGTATGTGCAGGATCATCATGGAAAAAATAGGCCCTTAAATGGCAATGAAAATTCAGAAAAATTAGAGTTAGGCAACTTGACGTAAAAATTTGAACAAGTTATCTATATTATTTCAAAAATATGTAAGAATAAAATCTATGGAAAATTGAATGTAGTTTTTAAATTACTAGGTTTATTTTTCTAAAAAAAAAATCTATTTGGTGAAAACTTGAAATTTCAATGCAGTAGTACTTAAATTTTAGGGAAAAAATAAGAAGTAGGTGTCTATCTGACCACTCTAACCAAAATAAAATCATAATATTTTTTTATAAGATTTTAGATATAAGTAGAGGACTCATGTCCGATGTGATGCATATTTTTTTGTAATTTTTCCAAGTAAATAATTAATTATGAATTTTTATTACAACTTTTAAAAAATATAAAAACTTGTATGTCTGACCACCTTAACTTAGTCAAAACTTCATGAAATTCATTTTTTTTTAATCCTACAGTATGCGAAGCATAGAATGTGACACATATTTTGGATTCAAAAAATGTGATATCGTTTGAAAGATATAGATGTTTTTCAATTAGACTATCAATCGGGACTTTAGTCATAATTCTAAATAGAAAATGAATAATAATTATTTATTAGATTCAAACTAAAGTATAATTTATATTGGTGGAAAACTGAGAAGCTCCTTTACAAACCTTTTTCGTTTCATCAATTTTGGGTAAAAAAAAGTCATCAGCCACATGGGTGAAGTCTGAAAAAGCAAGGTAAGTTGTTAAACACGTTGTTTGTGTTGACTTCTTAGGATTGGCAAGTTCGAACCAAAATCCAAAGCAAGCCCGAGGCTAATCCCTAGGCATTAAATTTTGTGTTAGAAATATCGGATATCGGATATCCGATCCAAATCAGATATCCTATTTTAATCCAATATCCGATATGTTTTATATAGAGTTGCAAAAAATTTATACAATTTATAATATTTGATTTTAAAAATGCAATAAAGTTTATAATTTAATATATAATATATTATATTATTATGTATAATATTTAAATATTATTTCAATATTTTAGTTAATGTATAAATATTTAAATATATATATATATTACTAATATATAAAATATTTAAATATTATCTCTTTCCCTCTCTCTCTCCATCTCTCTCTCTCCCAAGTCTCTCACTCAATCACTCTTATCTCTCTCCCCTCTACCCTCTATCTCTCTCTAACTCCCTCCCTCTCTTTCACTGACTCCCTCTCTCTCCCCTCTACCCTTAACCCTAAACCCTAAACCCTAAAACCCTCTACCCTCTACTCTCTCTCTCTCAAGTCTCTCTCTCCTAAA
>VDFB02000002.1:95520392-95688528 GCA_007258455.2 Sequoia sempervirens | reverse complement strand
TTCAGATTTTAAGGACAATATTTTCTACAAGTATGCAAGGCATAGTCATAGGTCTCAGTGGTTGGATCAACAATTTTGGATGTGTAAGGACTCTTTTCCGATTGGCACTATTATATCAGTGGTTGATTTTGCAGAAAACTACACATTGCAACCACAAAATGAGGTACAATATCAATATTACAATTCCATTCAGATTGTTATTTTTGTCCACATAACGTTTAGACATGCACCTGATAGTACAGAGGAGGATTGAAAGATAATCAGAGAGTATCATTTTTATATGAGTGATGATAGATCTCACTCGTCCGAGTATGTCCAACATTGTTTCAATATTTTTTTTGAGTTTTTGCA
Organism: Sequoia sempervirens; assembly: GCA_007258455.2. Classification (NCBI taxonomy): domain Eukaryota; kingdom Viridiplantae; phylum Streptophyta; class Pinopsida; order Cupressales; family Cupressaceae; genus Sequoia; species Sequoia sempervirens. The sequence goes on along the minus strand of VDFB02000002.1, from coordinate 95,688,177 downwards.
GGAGCATGATATAGCACTGGGTCGACATCTAATTTGGTCAGATAATTGTACAGGTCAATTCAAGAATGTTCATATGTTTTATTGGTTGAGTAGAATGCATGTAGAGAGGGGTGTACCTCATATTTGGAGTTTTTTTGAAACTAGACATGGGAAAGGGGAGCATGATGGAGCAAGTGCATGCGTAAAGAGAGCTCTAGTTAAGGAGCAATTGAATATTTTAGGAGAAAAATTCAGTGATGCATGTTCTATTGTTGATTGGTGTAATTCAACATTGTCACAGGGAGGGACACTTGATTCAACAATGTGCATATTCTTTTGGTTGGTTGAGGAGGCTACAGTGGGAGGCAGATTGGATTGTCATACAATCAAAGATTCTTCAAAGATGCATTCATTTTGAATATCAAATGCAGGAACATGGACCATTTGGACACGAGAGTTGGCTTGTTTTTTTCAGAGTTGTATTCAGTGCGAGTGGGATCAATGCGAGTCAAATGAGTGGGTGGATACATGGGTTCCACAATATCTAACTCCTTTATCTCAAACAATATCCATGAAAAATGACACAATGGAAAGTTCAATTGATTACGACCTGCTTTCAGATCTACTACAGCCAGGACATGTTTTTGCAGTTGTTGCATCGTAGGGGAATGAAGAGAGATCATACTATTGGTTGGCTCGATGTGTGCAGGTAAAGCATAAGCTAACACAACCGATGGAAGATGATGATGGTTTCGTGTATCCTATAGGTTCAATTGTGGTTGCAGGAACTTGGTTGTGAACATACATGATTAGAAAGGATGGCATACCTGCATTTGAAGACTATGAGAAACACAAAACCATTCTCATGTATTTGCACCTTGTTATAGCAACAAATGTTAAGTTGTTGAAGCATCATGCTAGACCAAAGACAAAACAACTATGGGCACTTAGCAATGTTGATCATGAAGCAATATTGGATACTCTTAAGCAAAGAGATTACCCTTCAGGCACACTTGAATAGTATTTTCAAGAATGGAAGGTACAATGCTTATGTTCATTATGCTTAAGTTCATTAGTGTTCTTTATTTAATATTGATATTTTTTATACTATTGCAATGTAGGTGTCTTTAATAGTGATATTTTGTATGCACTTTTGCGATATTTTTGGCAAGATTGATCATGGACCTGCTGCAACAATAGCCAACTCTGATCCTTCGGAGAGGTACGTGACAGATTAGAACAATATAGATTGGTTATTCTAAGCATCTTTTATAGTTTGCATCACCAATTCATCATCATTCAAGTTGTTTAGATTAATATAGATTTGTTAGTCTAAGCATCTTTTCTATTGTGACAATATAGATTTCTCATTTTCCCACTTTTGTGATATTCTTGGCATGATTGATCATGGACCTACTACAACAATAGCTAGCTCTAATCCTTTCAGAGAGGTATGGAACATATTAGAACAATATAGATTGGTTATTCTAAGCATCTTTTATAGTTTTCATTACCATCTCATCATATTTCTGTCAATTAGAATAATATAGATTGGTTATTCTAAGCATCTTTATAGTTTGCATCACCAATTCATCATCATTCAAGTTGTTTAGATTAATATAGATTTGTTAGTCTAAGCATCTTTTCTATTGTGACAATATAGATTTCTCATTTTCCCACTTTTGCATATTCCTGATTGATCATGGACTGCTGCAACAATAACTACGATCCTTTCGAGAGGTATCGATAGATTACAACAATATAGATTGGTTATTCTAAGCGTCTTTTATAGTTTGCATTACCATCTCATCATATTTTGTGTCATTTAGAATAATATAGATTGGTTATTCTAAGCTACCTTGATGGTTTGTACAGGTGCTTGTCAGTCCAGAACGTGAACATACTACTATTGTGGAAGACTGTGCCCTGAATGCCTCTAATAGGAAAATTTTGTAAAATTTGAATTTTCAAATTGGAATGTTCAATGTAAAAAGGTCATAACTGTGTATGGGCATAATCTATACCTAGTGATGTTTTTTGAAATATGGGTCAAATGTCTGGCATTGTATAAAGGGTATGTTTAAAATGTAAAGGGGTCTGTATTTTGGAAACTCATAGGTTGAATTAGTCATACAAGTGTATGCTTTGTTACTTTTATTGGGATAATTCTGTAATAACTTTTTGTAATTAATCGAGCTGCAACCGAAGGTTTTCTTCCTAGTTCTTTCCTGTCGGTATGCTCATTTGAACCAGGTTTTGTAATATCTCCTATTTATATATAATAAATTACAGTGGCTTGCCACTTTTGCTCCTCAAATCCAACTTGGGTGCAACTTCATTTTTAGCAACTTTCATGAGGTTATTAAGGAAATCAATGTTTCCAACCTTGCCACACCCTATAAATTCATCAAACACGTCTATTAGGACCTACACAAGCTTGATCCAAACTTAAATCTTGTTGCCCCCACGTTTCATTAACATTAGCAAGTTGTAACCACCATTTTTCACCTAATTTCACTCATTTTTGCCATGCATGGAAACTCACCAACTCAAGTACAGACGTTTCCAGCTCTCTAAACTCACATAGTCACCTTACACAGTCCTAATAAAATCTACCATGGTCATACCATCTAGCTATAGACCGTACAATAGATGGTATGGCGTTTTAGCACTTTGGACTCTTAAGGGAAATCGTCGGTCCAATGTAGCTCAAAGTGATTTGGCATATTTGGGTGCAAAAGAGGACCATACCTAGCATAAATGTACCCATCCGGACATGTTGGCACAGTCCATTTGGTCGGACGAGTTGTTGAATGAAATTTGCACCACTTTCCAACTTTACACTGCTTGCATCTAACAACTTTTCCCTCAACTAAAAACTTGCCACCACGGGAAAACACCTCTGAGATAGCAAAAACCGAGAGAGGTTATTGTAGATAGGCCAAAAATGATCCCATAGCCTCAAACGAAGAGTCTGTAAATGTCACTATTTCTGAGAAATATCCCTTCAAAGATTGTTTCATTTTAGCACTTTGGACTCTTAAGGGAAATTGTCGGTCCAATGTAGCTCAGAGTGATTCAGCGTATTTGGGTGCAAAAGGGGACCATCCCTAGCGTAAACGTACCCATCCGGACATGTTGGAACAACCCGTTTGGTCGTATGAGTTGCTAAATGAAAGTTGCACCACTTTGCAACTTTACACTGCTTGCATCTGACAACTTTTCCCTCAGCTGAAAACTTGCCACCACAGGAAAATGCCACTGAGATAGAAAAAATAGAGAGAGGTTATTGTAGATGGTCCAAACAGGATCCCATAGCCTCAAACGAAGATTCTGTAAATGTCACGATTTTTTAGAAATAGCCCTTCAAAGATTGCTACCTTTTAGCACTTTGGACTCTTAAGGGAAATCGTCAGTCCAATGTAGCTCAGAGTGATTCGGCATATTTGAGTGCAAAAGAGGGCCATCTCTAGTGTAAACGTACCCATCTAGACATGTTGGAACAGTCCATTTGGTCGTATGAGTTGCTGAATGAAAGTTGCACCACTTTGCAACTTTACACTGCTTGCATCTAACAACTTTTCCCTCAGCTGAAAACTTGCCACCACAGGAAAATGCCTCTGAGATAGCAAAAACTGAGAGAGGTTATTGTAGATGGGCCAAACAAAATCCCATACCCTCAAACGGAGAGTCTGTAAACATCATGGTTTCTGAGAAATAGCCCTTCAAAGATTGTTGCCTTTTAGCACTTTGGACTCTTAAGGGAAATCGCCAATCCAATGTAGCTCATAGTGATTCAACATATTTGGGTGCAAAAGAGGACCATCCCTAGTGTAAATGTACCCATCTGAATGTGTTGGAACAGTCTGTTTGGTCGTACGAGTTGCTAAATGAAAGTTGCACCACTTTGCAACTTTACACTGCTTGCATCTAACAACTTTTCCCTCAGCTGAAAACTTGCCACCACGGGAAAACGCCTCCGAGATAGAAAAACCTGAGAGAGGTTATTGTAGAGGGGCCCAACATGATCCCATAGCCTCAAACAAAAATTTTGTAGGCATCAAATTTTTCGAGAAATAGTTCGTCAAATATTGTTGCCCTTTTGCACTTTGGACTCTTAAGGGATTTCGCTGATTGAACGTAGCTCGAACTGCTTTGGCCAATTTGGGTGTGAAAGGGGACCATACCTAACCTAAACGTAACCATCCGAACATGATGGAACAGTTGGTTAGGTCATACGAGTTGTAGAGCAAGATTTATTTATGTAGTTACAAGTAGTTTTTCAGCCTCCAACTGAACTCCAACACTGATTTTCGTGTGAAAAAAATCCATGAGACCATAGCTTGTTGCTTTCTTTTTAATGGAAACTAGTGGGCAACAAAGTTTTCTTCATAGATTTAGCGTTTGAGATTGCAAGAAGAAATCAAAATGGCTAGTGTACTAAATAAATTCTTATGATTTCTAAAGAATGTTGATAACTCTACTCAATTGGCTTCTTTTTTCAAAATAATACAAATTGAACCTTGGCATCAATAGGCTCTGTATATCAAGCTACCACAATTCAAGTTTCAACGATAAATATTTATCATGCATGTTTTAAATGGCATTCATGTTTATGGTGGTTTTGTTGCTTATATGATGTTATGTGATATTCTAATCCTATTTCATGCTTCTATGTTGCATATATATATATAATTTTTACATGTTTTTTTTACTAATGAACCGAACCACTCCCAAAAAAAATTTAGCTAAACTGGTGAACCGAACCCCCGAACCCGAACAAGTAACTTAGCTTGTAAGTCAGTAATTGGAAGTTGGTTGGTTGTTTTGTGTGGGGGAGAGTCTTAAAAAAGGTTGAGGAAGTCATTTTTTGGATTGATGAATGTAATTTTGTGAAGAATCGATAAGATTGTATTGAGTTACTTTGCAAAAACTATGGTTTCTACACAAAAAATATGTGTTTTCTCCATTGTTCGACCACTACACAAAAAGTAAATGGTTGCATAGCATGTGGAATAAGAGGGAAATAGGCCTGAGACCCCTTTAAAGTTGGTTTAAGTGCTTTCTTTTCATTTTTTGTGAGTTTTGTGCCAAGTTTTCTCAAGGCGGGTAGTGAACCCAGATTTTGCATTTTTGAGTAAATTATGAATTATTGAAGCCCTCCACCTATTGTACCTTTCATGTGGCTCAGTGCAGAGGCTGTGTACAATATGATTTGAATGTGTGCAGGTCCATTTAAGAAAGGGGAAATGATTTGTGAGTCTTGGAGTTGTTGTCCTAAGCAAATCATTGCTTAAATTGCATGAAAATGAAGCTTTTAGCCTAGGGTTTGTTAAAATCAAATAGAGTGGGGGAATCTGTTTAACGTTTAAGTATATTGGGGTCATAATAGAGGTTTCTAATTTTGTGGCATGGTCATGGGAGTTGTACAAGTGGGACTCTCAATTAACCCTATGCATTTGCATGGTAAACAGACGATTTCATGGGACATCCTGCTAAAGGACCTGTAGGTGTAGAATAATCTTAGAATTTGTTGTTTTATGACACAACTCAAGATTTTTTGGGGTGTTCTTGTGAACATCAAGTGTTTAAAGGGCACTCACTTTGTGAAAGAGGGCTAATTCACTAGCCTAGGACAGGGGTATGTTATTGGTTCTCAAATTTGGTCCAAAGGAGTTGAGGGTAGTTTTCACATATGTTTTCACCCCCACTTTGCATCAATCCATAGCTTGTTTGAAAGCACTTGTTTTAGGCTTTTAGCCATAACAACAAGCCAGTGAACTGTTTAAAAAAATTCCTCAAAGAAATGTGGTCTCATAAAATTCCATGACAAGCAAATACAATTGACAGCTGCTCCTAGTTATTAGTTATGTAATGTGAAGTAATTGCATAACTGCTTAGGTTGACTTTGTAAAAACTATATTGTAATTGAAAAAATTTCATCTATCAACATCTAGTTGTTAGTTATGCAATGTGAAGTAATGCTTTGAGTTTGAAAGATGTGCAATGCAATGTAATCAGTGATATGAATATAAACTACATAATACAACCATTCTTTTTTATGCTCTTGTACATTGATATTTAACCATTGCTCACTTGATTAAATTTTCAAAGAGTTTAATCATGCACATGAGGAAGAAATTAAATTTCGATTGTCAACCTCTATATATCAAATTATCCAATAATCTTGAGTGTATCTCCATTTACAAAAATGGCATCAATGCCAACTCAAACAAATTTTTACAAAATGTGACATATGCCATCTCGATGTCTATTCAAAATTTGCATGCCAAAATGTCTATCTCATCCTAAACTACTGGTGGATCATCAAAATGGAGTCTCTTTGCAGCACTCGTTGGCTCTGAAGGTAGCTGCACAAGAAAAATTCAAACCACAATTGAGATTAGTTATACTATATGATTTAAAATCAAATAATTAACATCAAAATCAATATACATTGAATTATAATTGAACTCTAAAATTGTAATCTTGATTACCAGAAATATCCGTCTCTTCAAAGGGTCAGGAGTCCTAGAATATACCCCTCTCAAAGAACCGACCAAACCAACTTTTGTAATGTCAATCTATATATGTGAACAAAAACATTAAATTGATCCAAGTTAGCATACAATTGGCAGTAATAGGAACATATAAATACCAAACACAAAATAAAATAAACACATACCTCTTTATGTTGATCTTTTTCTTTATCTCCTTTAGGTGTTTCGATACCTCCTCCTTGAGGTGTCTCAACACCTACTCCTTCAGGTGTTCCAATACATACTCCTTCAGGCGTTGTGGCACTTGTCAACAATGACGTATAGCTCATAATTGCATGTACATAAAAATGACAAGTACATATGAAACTACCAATCTATGTCGATGTATGTATAATCAATATAAGATCTTAAAAAATCTTAATTTAATCGAATTTGAGTTCAATTACCTTCCCGTTATCTAACATTGCACTTCCATAATTTGGACAAGGCTGCACCTTGCTCGCACTTGTCAACAACGACGTATAGCTCATAACTACTTGTACATAAAAATGACAAGTACATATGAAACTACTAATCTATGTCGATGTATGTATAATCAATATAAGATCTTAAAATTCTTAATTCAATCGAATTTGAGTTCAATTACCTTCCCCTTATCTAACATTGCACTTCCATAATCTGGACAAGGCTGCACCTTGCTTGCACTAGGTATTTCCTACAAGAGGAAAATAAGATAAACATATAAGTTATTATATAATTTCATTAATGACAATTCAAATGACATGCAAGTATATAATAAAAAATGTAAACGAGTGAGTGTGAAAATATATACTCTGTGTGTGTGTTGAGGCCAAATGAAATGGCCCTAAGGGTGCTATCAGTCACCTGTGCGAGCTCCTCCTCAAACATCAACTATTAAATAGACCATGTAAATAAATATTAGTACATTATACTATCTCTTATTAATATTCATTTAAAAATAAATGCAAGTTATGAATTTACAACTTAAATCTTACCTGTGTCACTATTCCAATGTCCCCCTCTCTAGCAGGAGAGGACTCTGTAGGGTGTGCTCCACTCCCCTACGTCTGATCTATAATTTACACATCATGGAGGTCATAATCAGAAGTGTCCAAGGGATGCTCGGCGGATTGTACAAGAGGACCCAAGCATATCTGTAGACACATGGAGAAAGTATGTGGCACACAAATATGTGGACCTGACGAGGATGACGTAGCAGCACTCGAGCCATCGCCAACATCACTAGAATGTGGTTGAGCTATTGTAGAAGCATGCGAAACCAAAAGACCACTCAAAGAGTGAATAGCCTGGATAGTCTGTGTGGCCGCATCCTGCATAATATCTGGATGATATACTAGAGGTGGCAAAGGAATGGGAGGAGGGGGAACATATGGGTGCGAGACTACTCTAACTGCCCCTGGTCTATCCTGGGGAATACCTCCACCAACGCCCTGGAAGGGTTTAATGTCAAAGTAATTGACATGATGCCCTAACACAAACTCAACATATAACTTTTTAATAAAGTAAAATGGTATATCACAATTGTTGTTCTGTGGTTTATCATAAACCATACACCAACGATCCCAAAAGTTATCTACAATGTCCCTATGTGTGCACCATTTTATAGAAAGTTTTGGTTTATTAACATTAACCGACAAACCAATACGGGGGTTAACAAATAAAGAGGCTATTCGGGCTTTGGTTATTCCGAGATCTTTCACATCATCATAAGACAATCCACATGCATAATATTCTCTCATGTCTTCTCACCACGAATAAAAGGCATTATGTTGGGTGGAGAGGGTTTCTATATTTTTAATTATTTCCTTCAATGTGTTTGACATTTCAAATAATCGAGGGATTCTCATATAAACTTCATAAATGCCCCTCAATTGCTGCAATTTTTCACCAATTAATTCTTCAATTGATGGTTGCAGAGGTGGTGGAGCGTTTGGCATTTGTGCATTTTCATTCTCAGTTGGTGGATCGTTTGGAATTTGTGCATTTTCTTTCTTAGCAGCCATAATGCTTGATTAAAGTTAAAAACTAATTAATCTAATTGAAATTAGACAATATAAATGAAAATATTGTAAAAATACCCTAGTTTTAAAAAAAAATCCAAAAAAAACCCTACTTTTTAACAAAAATCTATAAAATTCTCCAATTTTTAATACAAATACATAAACAACACTATTTTTAAGTCAAAATCCATAAAAAAAAACATTCATTTTTAATCAAAATCCATTCTAAACTCAATTCTTTCATAAAAATTAAATCAAAAACCCTATTTTGAAAAAAAATCCATAAAAAACTAACGAAATTATACAAATCTAATTCAAAATTTGATCAAAGCAAAGAAAAATCTAAAATCTAACCTTTTCAAAATGGATATTGGCTAAATCGGATATCTGTTATGCGAAGAACCTCCTCACTGTGCGCCTGTGGCTTGTGAATGTGTAAAATGATTTTAACAGGCCTGAAATATGTATATATGCATTTTCCTCAAATTAGATATCCAATATGGAAATCTTGGTTTGGGCATTGCTTTGGAGGTGTGTACTGACACCCAAGCCACAAAAAAGTCAACTTGGCATTTTCGCGTTTTTGGGTCAATGAAAAACATAATTTTTTCCCCATTACCACTTTTTGGCCCATCATGATCCTGCACATACCCATAAGGTAAGGATCCTTGTCTCCAATATTTTCTTTGTACTTATTAATGTATATGGCCTTGTAAATTGCATTCGACAAAGGAAAGTATGGAGAGAGTTAGACACAATTTGTAACAATCTGGGCTTTGAATTCTGCATTATTGGAGGTGATTTTAATGCAATATTAAGATCTGAGGATAAAAAAGAGAGGTTAGGAAGGAAACTTCAATCCCAATTAGATTTCAAACACTTTGTGGAAAGAAATTTTTTGTTTGAGCCACAAACAGGTAATGGTCAATATACTTGGACAAATAGGAGGAAAGGCTTTTGTAGTATTGCTAAAAAATTGGATAGATATTTCTTCAAAGGTGACTTGAGTATTTTTTCTTTCACCCTAGATTGCAAAATTATGCCTGGGGAAGGTTCAGATCATTTTCCTGTCTCTCTTGAGATTGTGGGGAAAGAGGTCTTGCAAGGTGACCATTCAAATTCAAAAACATATGGTTTAAAGATCCAAATTTCATGGATCTCATTAAACATTAGTGGTCGAACTATAATCCAGGTGGTGTCAAATTGTTTAACATAGCTGCTAAACTAAAGTCAATCAAACAGAACCTCTAGAAATGGAATAAAGACAATTTTAAAAATATTTTTGAAGAAAAAAACAAAATTAAGGAGGCACTACAAGTGTTATTCGAGAAGGTAATAAAATGGAATGGACAATCATAGTTTTTGGAAGAAAAAGAACTACTAAATAAACTAAGTGATATTCTGGCCAAAGAAGAGATCTTTTGGTGACAAAAATCCAGGGAATTGTGGTTGAAAGCAAGTGACAAAAACACAAAGTTTCTTCACAACTCCACAAAACTTTGAAGGGAGATCAATCGGATTTCATGCCTCAAAACTGTTGATGGAAGGATGATAAAAAAAGGTAGAAGAAATTAAAGTGTTCACTATTGATTTCTTCCATAACTTATGAAATGACTGGGATGGTTCCAACTTGGATGCCCAGAATGAACTCCTAAGGGGTATACCTAAACTAGTATCAGAAGCTCAAAACACCATGCTAAATAGTAAATTTTCTTAGCAAGAAGTAAAGGAGGATTTGTTTCAGCTACACCCCAACAAGGTGCCCGGGCCAAATGGCTTCCAAGCCACCTTCTTCTAGAAATAATGGGACATAGTGGGTAAGGAGGTCACTGAACTTTTAGAAGATTCTAGGTGCTTAGGAAGAATACTCAAGGAAATCAATAATGCATTTATTTCTCTAATACCAAAGAAAGAAAATCTAGAATATCTGGAAGAATTTAGATCAATTGCATTGTGTAATACCATCAATAAGTTATTGGCAAAAACTATTGCAAACAGGATTAAAAAGGTATTGCTAGACATTATTTTGGAGGAACAAAATGGTTTCGTCCCAGGAAGGTCTATTTTGGATGGAGTCATTATTGTGCAAGAAGCTATACATTCAATTCATGAGTTAAACAAACCATCCATGTTAATAAAAATTTACATAAGAAAGGCTTATGATAGCGTGAATTGGAGGTTTTTGTTCAAGATAAGGGAATCTTTTGGTTTCTCCAAGGAATGGCTCAATTGGATTTTCGGATGGATTGCTTGTCCTAGGTATTTTGTATTTTTGAATGGTTCACTGGAGGGATTCTTGAATGCTTCCGTGGCTTATGTTAGGGGGATTTTCTCTCCCCCTTCATGTTCATCATCATGGTGGAGGCCCTCGATAGATCAATCAGCAATGTGTGGGCTAGTGGGAAGATCGTAGGTCTGCAAGTTACCAATGATTTACCAGAGGTCACACATCAACAGTTTACTAATTTTTACATTTCCCAAGAAGGGAGGAAAGGAGGTTTAAGGGTATGTTAGATAAATACTCTTTGGCCTCGAGACAGGAAGTTAGTGCTGCCAAGTCAGAGGTCTTTTTCTTTAATACTAATGCTAAAAAAGAAACACAAATTTTGAGGATCTTGAAGTTCAAAAAAGGCAGGCTTCCCTGCAAATATCTGGGACTCCCCTTAGACAAGGTTTGCAACCAGGGAAGCTCTCAGACCCATTAATTGAAAAGGTGAAAAATAGACTATCATTGAATGGAAGAGCCACTAGTTGTTTTGAGCGAGCAGGCTCACAATGCTTAAATCTGTCGTCGTTGCATTACCAACATACATGATCTCTTTCCTTCCTCTCTCTGTTGCAACAAACAAAGTCTTAAGTCAAAAAATGAAAGATTTTTTCTAGAAAGGAAACTCTAAACATTGCAAGTATTCATTGGTAAATTGGAAGAAGGTCTGTGAAAAGAAAGATTCAGATGGCGTGAGAATGAAAGACATCCTTCTTCAAAACAAAGCTTTGGGGGTAAAGCCCGTGTGGGATTTACACACAAAACATGATCTTAAGTGGGTCAAGATCTTGAGGGAAAAGTATCCAGATGATGATGAGAACATCTTAACTTCCAGAGCTCTTCCAAAGGGGTCAAGAATTTGGAATTTCATAAGGAACTGTAGAGACTTGGTATCTAAGCAGGTAACATGGGAAATAAAGGACAGACGGTATGCTTCATTCTAGGAAGATTCATGGGAAGGATGTCATATACTTGCAGACAAAGCCGGTCTAGAGGAGGTCAAAAGGTATACAAAATAGCTATGGGGGAATAAGGTAAGAGATTACATGGTGGTCACAAATAAGTTTTGATGTCTTAATTATCAGTGGAGAAGCAATTGGGACTCGAGGCTTGACAAGAGATTGGTAGAAGCCTATGAGGACATGGTGGGTAGTTAGAATGTAAGTTTCAGATAGGGACAAGATAGGCTCAAATGGAGCACATCGTCAAAAGGTGAATATAATGCAAAAAATGACTATTCAATATTGGCTAACAGTGGGGAATATGCTCCTAATTTACCCGTCAACCTATGTTGGAACAAGGAGTGTTTTCCGAAAGCTAGTATATATCTTCACGTGGGTTGCCTCACAAGGCAGTGTCTTAACAGCAAACAAGTTCATAAAGATGCATTACAATGGCCCATCCAAGTTCGTACTATGTAAACAGGAAGAAGAAAACAGGGATCACTTGTTTCTAAATTGTTCTTTCTCCCAGAGATGTTGGTATTGGTTGCTCGCAAAGCTATAGTGGCAAACGACATTACCATATAAATTATTCGAGTTTTTGAAGAGTTTTCCTACTTTCCACAAACAAGCTATGTTTAGTTGTCTTTGGTTTTCCATCCCATCAATAGTTATTTGGGAAATCTGGAAAGAGAGGAATAGTCGCATTTTTCAGGACAGAAATGCCAATATATTCATTGATAAAAAAGATAGAAGCCAGTATAGTGGAACTAACCAACTAAAAGGTATCAGACTTGAATCCCAGGAAGTACAACTTCACATACTGGGATGCAAATATGAGAAGAATTTGGCAAGGACTGAAGGCCCTCCATTTGTGGGTGATTGGGGACTGAAGACCAAAATCGATAGGAGTAAGGTTTGTTGGTCCCCTCCAGAGGTTGGTTGGGTCAAGCTCAATTTTGATGGGGTTGTCAAGGGAAATCTGAGCACTTCTAGTGTCGGTTGCATCATAAGGGTCTGGATGGAAAATCTTTGGTTAGACTTTTCCCCTCTCCCAATTGGAACTAGCAATGCAGCTGAGTTCCAAGATTTGATCCTTGGCCTAAGGTTATTTCAAGAATTAAACTAATAAATGTGGCAATTGAAGGTGACTCCACACTAGTTATCAATGTATTACGCACTAGGAAAGTAACAAATTGGAAGCTCGAAGAAAAATTGGAAATAGCTTTATGCATAGAGGATACCTTTGACCTGGCAATTTTCAATCACATTTTGCAGGAAGGTAATGTTGAGGAAAATCTTTTATCCAATAGCGGGGTTGATGGCATAACAATCAAGGATATCAATATCTAACTCTGCAATGTAGAGTTTGTGGGCGGATGGATGGGTGACTTTCCACACTAATTTTGTTGTGATGTTTGGGTGTTGGAAGGTAAACATGGAAGGTTCGAAAGGACGGCTAGGTGGGTTTCTTACTTGGCAATTTCATTTTGGCCAAGCAACGACAAAGTATGAACATTGATTGTTCCTAACAATATTTAAATTGTACTCTCTTTGGTTTTAATGATTAGGACGTCAGGTGATATACAAAGCTTAATTTAATCACTTGGATAGTCTTTTCACCTGGGAGTTGGGCTTGGTGGTAGTGTCTTTCTCGCATGAGGTGGTGTTGATGCATCAGTTCCAGGCTAGTTTTTCAGAAGGCACACATAATCAAGGATAGTTTAATAATGACATGGAAAAGATTACACCGATTCTCATGATAATTTCAAGGATATGGCTTTAATCAGAGTTATCTTATATTTTCCATAAGATTGATAATTTGTTATCTGCATTTTGGTAGTGAAGTTGTGAAAGATGGAAGAGCGCTCAAAATTTGTGGTCCACATGTCTGTCGAGACCTTAATGAGTATAGGGGAAAATACGCCAATACAACTGGATAGTGTTGTTAGGAAAATGGCGTTTCGTGGGCCTATCTCCGACCAGAGGCTCAAATGAGTGCTCAAGAAATATGACTCCCTCATCTTGGCTACTTTGAAGATGATTTTGAGGAAAGGCTTCTTGGGGGAATCAGAGTCGTTTCGAGTAGACACTAATATCACATCGCATTTTTTGGCAGTGGTGCTAGATATAAGGTTGATGAAGAAGGATGTGAAGGCTCTAATTAGGAAGGCTTTTAAGGAAGATCTATTGGTTGGTCTCGAAGAAATCCTCTATGCTACAGTTTCGTCAGGTATGGGGGTTCCTCGTCCATGGGATCTCCATCTAATACATGTGTTGGGTGAAGTCGTGAAGTATTATCCCTTCATCCTCAATCTCAAAGGCATGGCATTGGTGGAGCATAATCAGATGGAGGGGGTCGATGTGGGTTACCTTCTAAAGGCACATAAACTTCCTCCTTCATCGGGTGCTACTTGGATTCCAAACTTCAGGGCCTTCGCCCATGAAATTGGTTTTCTTGGCGAGTAGGGTTGTTTAATTCAATATTTCAGGGTTTGTATGTAAATGCTAATAATATAAGTATGCAAATGGGTCTGGGGTTGGGTTTATATCTTAGCTACGGTGTTGGGTTGTCTAGTTTGGATATGTTTTGAGTGCTCAGTTGTTGTGTCTGAATACTTGTTTTGGTGACAATGGTTTGGTATGTAGTCACTAGTAGTATGAAGCTACATTTTGAAACTCCTGCTTAACAGATGCTATGTAAAGCCTTTTGATATATCAATATAATCTCTTATTACGAATCAAAAATAATAATAATAAACTTATTAAATTAATATATAATTAAATAGAAAAGTAAAACTAAATTTAAATTTGGGGCAGGGGGCCTAGCTTAATTAGCTAAAGCATCCTGTTGTAAGCAAGAGGTCACGAGGTTTAGTCTCCCCCCAAACCCGTGGTACCAGAGGGCATGTTGCACTAGCACCACTGATCATGTGAAAAAAGCTTATCGGGTGCACTGTAGTTTATAAGGGGATGCATACCCTACCGATTCTTGCTGTCTAAAAAAAAAACTAAATTTAAATTTATTAGAATTGAAATATTAATAAATATAATTCTATTTTTCATTTCAATCTTATTAACTTCTTTTCTTTTCTTTGTTTTTAAAACAAAAAGTTGACTTTTAAATTGTTAAATCATTTTAAAATTTTTATAAAAAATTATTAGAATGAAAATATTAATAAAATATAATTCTATTTTTGTTTCATTCTTATCAATTTCTTTTCTTTCTTTTTTTGTGTTTTAAAAATAAAAAGCCTACTTTTAAATTGCTAAATCATTTTAAAAATTTAAAAAAAAAAAATGACGGTTGAGATTAATTCAATGGTCTTGCATCCTTCTCCTCAATTCTCAACCATTGATCTAAAAAAATAAGTCATCCATTTCATATAGGGAATGCCTTCAACATAAACATATCATATTACTATTATATTATTATTTAATTATTGTTATTATTATTTTTATTTATTGATAAAAGTGGTTGTAAAGGATCACATCCTATTCATTAATTTCAATAGAAAAAAGAAATATACCCATCTAGGACTAGTTGTTACAATTTTGACTAGGTGTCATTTATAAAATGAAGTCCATCAACCCAAAATGACTTTTGGATGGCTATATACTTTGAAACAACACATTTATACCTACTACCCATACAACCTCACGTAGTATACTTAAATGATTGTCTTAACAAAAAGAAACAAATAGATAGACAGAGAGCCGTTCCAACATTCCCCAGGCCCTAGGCTAGCTCCCATCCCCATCATCAATCTCCACCACCACAGACGAATTGACCAAAGCAAATGACCAATCTACCACATCATTCGTCTTCTCCCCGACAAGGGTTTTGAGAAAGTTAATGCCTAGATGAGCGTGGTGGTAGCGCTAGTTAACATTCATCCCCAGTCCCCATATAATGAAGGGAACCCAAGCTAGGTTTGGTTGCTCAACAAATCACAGCCAAATCCTTCCTCCAAGTGCAAGACCAACCCTAAACGAGGTACAATGTAGAATATATTTCATTCCCCATCGCTAACGTGGCCACACCAAGGATTCCATGATCTTTTTCACAACTCTTATTTTTTCACCCACGTCCACCAACATTGTCATAAACATCAATGTCACACCTATATTCATCCAGTATCATGTCACCTTGTTTGTTTATATGTCACCTATTTTAGAAGAGTGGTTCTTACTAATTTCCATCTTGGAGAGTGGTTCTTACTATTTTAGGAGAGTAGTTTTTACTAATTTCCACCTTGGAAAGTGGTTCTTACTAATTGCATTGATAATAGTACAAGTTTACATGAATTTTAATGAGTACATAAAAAAAAAATGTGTCAAACACTAAAAAATGCCAATATTTTTTTTTAAACTAAGTACTCATTTGACAATAAAAGAAGAGGAAATAAAGACACCTTGCTTCCTCTTATGTACAATTACTACAACAATAGGATGCGATACCCCAATCTACAACACAAGAGGATGACTGTGTTCTCTGTTTTGCTACCATCTTTAATGACAAAGACCCAAATGCTTGCTCTATTGAGCAAACTAATCCTAATTACATTTACGTTATAATTTTTTTTAAATATATGTTTTGTTGAATTGTATTCATTTCTATTTTACATTAGAATTTTCATAAATATGAATACAAAAATGGAACTGCTTGTATTAATCCTATTACAGAGATTATTTTTTTCTAATCATGCTGTTATTGTATTTCATCCTGTTCACCATAATCGCTATGCACAATATGGTGCATCTTCTGGTTTTAATTCTTTATTTGTTTCTTCTGTCGATAGATATATGTAAAGATTCAAGTTCTTTTCTGTCAGTTTTCTTGTCAATTGACAAAAATTCATTCAGATTAGTGTTCTGGTTTTCGGTGAACTGACAGAAATTTATAAGATTAATTTTGCTTCTTGTCTTTACATTTTCAGTTCGTTGATGGGAACCCTTTTCTTTTCGTTTTATTCGAAGTCTGACGGAAACTACTTTAGAGTTTAATCATTTAGTTCTGGTTAGCTGTTTAAGAGTTGTATCAATGACCAAAAACAAGAAGTTAGAATTTTGTTTCTAGATTAAAAAAGATCTTTTTGTTGGCTTCTGTTTTCTTATTTCCAACTCTTAATTTTTTGTTATAACCTGGTTTCTTATTTCACTCTTTTAATTTTCTATGAAAAAATAAATGAATGAAATTTCCCCAGTAAATATTTGTATTTGTTGATTGAAGTATCTAGATGTTATTGCATATAAAGATGTAATTACAGAAGAAAAATAAAGTAGTGCTACTACTGCATGTCTCTATCTATCATTCAGTTTATAAGAAACTAAGAATTGAATGAAAAAAGAAAAACGAGTGAAATTTCGCTTTGTAATTTAGAAGTAAACATTTTTATTTGTTGATTGAAGTATCTAGATGCTATTGCATATAAACATGTAATTATAGGGGAGAAAAGAAAATAGTTCTACTAACAATACTCTTGCAGACAAGAGGTCACGAGGTCTAGTCTCCCTTCCGGTCCCTGTGATACCAGAAGACGTGTCACGTCAGCATCACTGGTCACGTGAAAAAATTTATCAGATACCCTACAGTTTATAAGGGAGGCTACCGGATTCCTACAATCTTAAACAAAAGAAAAACACAATACTCGCAGCATTCCTCTCATAATCATAGATAAATATCTTCTTCCAGAAAATTGATAAGCCTCACAAAAGTAGTAGTGAGATCATCATCCGACTGCACTTGCATGATGGACGGACAGTTGTCATCCGCAGACCGTGTTAGGAGATGAGAAGAGGAAAATTTTGGAGGAATAAGTGAAAATAACCAAGGGCTGCTCTTACCGACTTGTTCGACAGCAAGTCGTTTGGCTAGAGGCTTAATGAGTGGAGGTTTGTCGAATGCCTCTTCATTATCTCCTGGCTTTGGCAGTCCAGTCAATTGTTGCACAACATCCCTGAATTTGGATGCGTCTGTAACCACGAGTAGCGCAGGAGATGATGTTGATCGTCTCCTCTTTTTCATACTTTAACGATCGCCACAGGCAACACTAGATCAATGTTTTAAAGCGACTGTGCAATGCCTCCGATTGCCGCTTTTGCTTTTATGTGACAAGACAACACTGTACATGTACATTTAAACAAATTCAAAATCATATTATATTATATTCTGAAATGTGCATTTACCACGCTGCATAGTCCAAATGGAGTAATGAATCCATTTCCCTCCTAACTGCTTTATAACATGCATTATTTGTTCAATAACCACTTATGGCAATGACCAGAGGCAGCGTGGAGAATGGGCCATTTAACATGCTTGTTAGGGTATATGTAAGTCCAAACAATCTTTTGAAATGTTGTATCCCCGGTCCGTAGGAAAAAACAAATTAGGGCGATGGCTTTTTCTTTTGTTATCTTATCCACAACTGTTTGTTGTCCCCTTCGGTGCTGTAAACATTAAGAATGCTACACCTCTTTCAAGTATTGATTAATAACCAAAGTTGCGCAAATTTCGAAATGCCTGTATTGCAGTTGTCAGGACACAGCCGCCCACGATTAATACGGGGCGAAATGCTATGAGAAGACTTGAAAACCTACTCCCTATTTTTTTAGGTATTAAAATCCTATAAACTAGCAATTGCTCCTAGGTGTGCAAAGAGTACGCCGAAAGGTCAATCAGGGAACTTAATTTTGATCTATTTGTTTGCAATTTGTGGTGTATATGAGGTCAATCAGTAGAGAGATATAAGGGTAGATAAAGGGAGAGATGGAGAGATAATTAGATAAGATATATAGAGATATGGAAGAAGAAATATGGAGAGATAGAGATAGAAAGGCAAAGAGATACAGATATAGAGGTCTAGGAAAAGGGAGAGGATGAGGGAGAGCGAGATGGAAGGATAGAGAGGAGGCATGCTTAGAGATAAAGGATGAGAGTGGAAGATAAAGGTTGAGATGAACATATAGTGAGAGAGGAAGAGTAAGACAAATAGATAGAGAGGTAGAGTAAGGTAGATGGAGAGATAAAGATAGAGAGATATAATGAGATAGAGAGTGAGAGACCCCTAGAGATAGAGAGATATAGAGGAAGAGGGATAGAGAGATAGAGATAGAGATGGTGAGATATAGTGATAGAGAGGGAGAGATAAAGAGATAGAGATAGCGAGGGGGGGGGGAGTGTGTGTGTGTGTGTGAGAGAGAGAGAGAGAGCATATGTACTCTAAGGGCCCAATTTTTATTTGTATACATATTATACATATAAATATAAATAGGTAGAGACATAATACATACACATTTTTATATGGATATGCAATGAAATGGATATTTAACAATAAAACTTGCTGAAAATTCTATCCAGTACTAAAGAAAACAAAAAAATAGACATACAAGGATTCCATCAAAGCCTTGAATATAGTATGTATGCTAATCATGAGGTCCAATATATATACATATTATACACATACATACACACAAACATAAACTTAAAGACGTGCACATATGTATATAAATGAAATGAATATTCTTTTGATGCCTTGTGAGGCTTTCCTTTTGTGGGTGTAACAAAACTTCATTACCATCCTTCTATTGGAGTAGCACGCAAAAGAGATCTTGTTGTTGCTTGCATTCGGTGTTTAGCATAAAATGTTTTAGACTTTCTGCTAAATGTTATGAATTTGCTCAATAATATTGTTCCTTTCTCAACTTCTTTCTCCATAGAGGAAGATTTTATTGCATACATGAGATCTAATGGTAGATCATTTAGCAATTATGCATTCACTCACACAAGGATTGAAACACAACTAAAACAAAACCTTTTAATTAGGAAGATTATTAGGCTCCATTAAAATTTCTTCCCACATAAATGCATGGATCAAAATGCAAATTAACGAGAAAACTAGATCTTTTTAGTCTTGAATTATTAGTAGTTTAATACCACAAAATCTCATTCCAAATTAACTTTAATATTAAGGGTCATTTGTTCTTTATTCAATAAAAGATCTTGTGCACTACTACCACAATTCGTCCTTAATATTCCTCACCTCGCTAGCATACATAAGAGGTATAATGAATGGCTAGATCTTTATACAAAAGCATTCTATACTATATATCTAAAAATTATTACCAAATGATAATTCCCAAATAAATAGTCTTGACTCTTCACATCTTACAAGAACAACGCATGCATCAACCTATACTTTTGATAAATTCGCTTTCTTAATAATTACATGAATTGAAAAGGCCATCTTATGCTTTGAATAGTTGCAACATTAGTTTGAGGGCATCTCGGGAAAAATTATACTATAAGAATGCTTATTTTACTTGATTAAGTAAGATCTATGACTCTGTCAATAGGATGAGCTTAAGTAGAAACTAAAAAGGGATTTCATAATTTTCCACCAAGAAAATGTGTAAAACTGAGTAATATATTGAAAATGGAAAGCACCGTGCAACTAAATACAGAAAACTCATCTTACTTATGAAGAAAAAATCAAATAAGTGAATCTAATTTTGTGGAAAATGAGCAAAGTAGTGAGAAAAAGTACCTCATGCTATCATTTATTGACTAATTTTGAGTGCACTTGTGAGTTCCAAAAATCTTCATATACCTCATGCACATATACAGGTACCTACCTCAAGTCAGAGTATGGTGAATCTTTGAGACATTATAGGAGGGTGAATGACAAATTTTTAATGCATTCAGATAGAACAATAGATTAGGAGTTGCATATCTACTTTTCAGAGTAGGCACGGGCTATCATTTCAGAGGGGGTTAATTGGTTCATCCAATTCCAACTTTCAGCTACATCAGAGTGTTTGGTTTCTCATCTTTTCCATATATGCTTCCTAGGTACCCCATTAATCATATGGTTATGCCTGAGTTTTATAGACAATTGGCCAAAGTACATTTCCTGTTGAGAGGTAAGACATAAGCAGGCAATAATCTTCCCCATTAAGATTGGCTTCTATAAATGAAAAAATGCCAAAGATGTATGTATAGAGCTCTCTAAATATAACCTGAAACTTTTCTATGAAAAGCATACTATGATCCTACATGTAATCTATTCGAGAGGTTGAGATTTTTAGCATATGTCGGACATGGAAAACTTTTGGGAAAATTGTAGAGATGAATTTGAGATAAGAAGGAGATTCCATAGTCAATTTGTGAAGAAACAAACGATTGACTTTATCCCTAGAGAGGTGCCTAAGGTTTGTTCAGATTCTAACTTACAAGTTTTGTCTCCTCATTTGTACTCATCTTTTTGTAGCCTCTGACTTTAGCTATAGGAAGTGAGCATATATTTGCATCATCTAGATTAAATTTTTCACACTAAGAAAGATATCAAAAAAGCCTCTTGTTAGTGCAGAAGTGTTGAATTGCCTTGTGCTGTAGCCTTAAAGCAAAAAGATAGATTTTCCTTTAGTTTGTATTTCCGCAAGCTCATAGAAATCCCTGCTAATTTTAATTATTTTTTAAATTTTCTGCAAGCTCAAAGAAACCCCTACTAGTTTTAGGTTTTTTTTTTTTTTTCTATGTAAGGAACACTTTAAAAAGGGAGCTTTCCCTACAAATTCGAAGAAAGGTTTTACCTTGCATGCAATTCTATTTTGTGTTGTTCCAAAAGGTACAAATTAGAATGCCAACAAAGTCCTGCAAAAATTCTGTAAGTTTCTTGGCAGACTCGCCTAAAACTCACAAGTTTTCTTGGCAAACTCAGCTACCAATAGAATTGCAAACCCTTGATAAAACCCTGATTTTCTATGTTTCTTGTCATTTTCATCTTCAGTGATTAGGTACTCAGTGTTATGAATTGATTTTCAAGTGATTGAAAGCCTGTTGACTTTTGGTTACAAGCAATAAGATCAAGAAAAACGGCATGCCTATGGACTTGAAGGCCTTAATATAGGCCTGGTAGCAGAAGCCACACTTCTCTAGCCCACCTTCTATCACGAAATGGAATGTGATATAGGGGTGCTGATTCCCTCAAACCCCATGAGGGTCACTATTAGTGGGTGCCACCCCCAAACCCTGCTCTGGTTTTAAAAAATCAAAATAAAAATTATTTTGGGTTACTCAGATCGAAATGCAGAGTTTTTCTTTTATTTAGCTTCAAATAACAAGAACAACACTTTTCCCTATTTTATGATAGTTTTAAGGATTTTTAGACTCCCAATCAAATGCCCAGTAATTGAATTCCATTTATATTTTGGTTTATCTAATCAATTCCAATTTTTTGAGTAATACTACAATGTTCAAAATAACAAACTACAACAGTAATTTACTTATTTGCCCTGCAAATTATATTGAACAGGTAATGGAAGTGAATGAACAAACAAAAATAAAGACTACATCATTACTTGAAATACAAACACAAAGCACAATAAAAAAGGCCACATCAATGGAATTTTGTACAAGAAATTATGTGAAACAGCCTTAAGCAAAATACAATACAAGCACACACCACTGCTTTTCATTATCTATGGAGATTTATTGTTCTCAGATGTTTCGAGAGATTCTAATAGGAGTATCCTGCTTCCTCAAATTGTCCAAGAAAAGCCTCTTTTATTCGTATAGACATCAAGTAACATGAATGCCTTGATTGCTTACAGTAGCCACCAAACATATATGTTTTTCTCTTTGCATTTAACTTGCTTCTCTTTTCTGTAGGAATCAATGCAAAAACAACACATTAGAAAACACAAAAGTCACTAACTGATGGTTTCTTGCCTAACAATCCTTCCGTGCATTCACACTGTCAGGTTGTATCCATCATATATTTAAAATAATCTATTTTGTGCATATCCTGCAGTCATTGCATTCCATGAGATAAAAGAGAGGCATTATGTCAAACAGTTCACGTGCCTTTTCTATGCTTCCACATTTTGGATACATGTCTACCAGAGCATTCCTAGCTATAATATCTGAAAAAAAATCCTCCTTTCATGATGCTTCAAGACAGATGTCCATACCCTGTTGCAAAGCTCCCTAGCGAAGGTTGTGGAATTTGGCTTTACACCTACCAATTGCATATACTTGAAAGTTTCTAAAGCCTTTTCAACAAATCCATTTTGTACATATCCTGCAATCATTACAATCCATGAGATGACATCTTTTTCAGGCATTATGTCAAACAGTTCACGTGCCTTGTTAATGCTTCCACTTTTTGCATGTATGTCTACAAGGATAGTTGTGACTATAATATCTGACAAAGTTCTTCTATCCTTTATGCTTAGATGGATGTCCATATTATTCCAAAGCTCCCATTTTGGCATGGGCAGGGAGGATGCTAGCAAAGGTTGTAGAATTTGGCTTTAAACCTGACAATTGCATTTGCTTGGAAATTTCTAAAGCCTTTTCAGCAAATCCATTTTGTGTATATCCGAGACCACATCTCTTTGAGGCACCTTGTAAAACACTTCACGTGCCTTGTCTATACTTCCACGTTTTGCATACATGTCTACCTAGGCAATTGCAACTACAACATCTAAAAGAACTCCTCTATCCTTTATGATTTGATGGATGTCCATACCCTATTCTAAAGCCCCCATTTTTGCACAGGCAGGGAGAATGGTAGCAAAGGTTGGAGTCTGAATTTACACCTTCCAACTGCATTTGCTTGAAAGTTTCTAAAGCTTTGGCCATCGTTTTGATTCAGAATAGCATTTATCCGCATTAGAATCCCATGGCTTTACTGTGTGCATTATCAGGGTGAGACTTGCACAGTGGCCAAGCCACAAGTAGTAGCAACAGGGGTGGAGATGACGAGCAGAGGGGCAAACAAAAATGGAAGTCAACAAAGATTCAACGGTCCGGATGAAAACAATCATTTCTGTCCTCCCTCGACCAGTCTATGTCGTAGATGCATTAATTCAGCTCGGCCCACTTCAAAAAGGATACGCCTTCCGCATAAATTAGATGCCAATTTGGAAGGTGGCATCCTTTCAATCTCTGTAATATATAAAAATGAAAAAGAACTTTTGCTTAGGGGAGGTTTATAGTTGAGCATCTATCAATAGCTGTGATAGTAGTTGTTTATATAATGTCTAATAGTTGTGATAGTAGTTGTTTATATAATGTCAAATAGTTGTGACTTGACTACCTATAATTAAACAAAATGTATTCCTTCGATCTAAAAAGCAACCAATCATGTGATGCCACATCAACGCTCAACTATCCATGATGTTAATAAGGTTTGATTTAGGGAATATTTTTGGGTGGTTTCAAGTTTTATTAGGGGAAAGAATCTAGTAGTCGTCTATATTATAATAATTTCTCACATTTTGCACATCTAACCTTCCAAATAACTTTTGCATTATAAAAAATACACAAATTTTAAAAAATTGATAAAATTTCCCACATGCACTAATATATGTTCTCTTGTAGATTTGTAGTGGACCAATGAATGTGGTCAAAATACATGCAAGTGCATAAATCTAATATACAATAAGTTGCACCAAAATACCTAGTTTATAATTACTTTAAATATTTTATGTTTATAATTACCACACTTGCATAGGGTGAAAATCTCAAAATAGTTTATATATACACTTATTGGTTCCTAATATGCTATAAAATCAAGCTCCAATCAACTTGATGGGTTATCAAATTCACATTATCCCATACTTGCTCTCACATCCACATGGGTCAACTCCATTTACTATAAGTACCTACACAAACAACAAATGGTGTAAGGCTCCCCTACCAAACATCAAACACAATATAATTCATAATTTAACCATGTCATCATAGGATTCATCCAGAAATCACAACTACAAATTCAAATGATTGAATACAAGTTATATAATTCGATTTCAAACTCAACAACCAAATTGAATGCACATTTTTCAAATTTGAATCAATCATAAAAGGGTGATTATGCAACGTCATATTCACAAGGCAATAAACTATCAATTCCATCCAAGTTTTGTGCTATTATCCTCTGCAATATACTAAGCATCACCAAACATCTTATGCATGTTCCTGAACTATCCAAGCATCTTCAAGTTGGTACTACCTATCTACGTCTCTTACAATATGATATTTGTAAATCACATTCATTATATATATATATATATATATATATATAAATATTACATATTATATTTAATATATATATATATATTATATTACATTACATAGCACCATATATTTTATATATATATATATATATATATATATATATATATATATGTATATGTATATATATACAAGGTTTTGTTAATTTATTTGTATATATTATTGACAAAAGATATATATTAAGGGTTTTCACAATATATAAATATGATCAAATTCATTCATTAAAGGTTGATGGTGTAATTTTTTTTGGTTCCAAATACCATGATATGGATTTTTGCTGGAATGGACTAAACTCCTATTAGTTTCTACTTTATAAAATTTGTAATTCAAAACATATTGTTTATCACCTTGATCATTTAACATGTTTTAGTTATCCACTATTAACAAGGATAATTGGTTATTCCACAATGTTCCTCAAACAACTATTACAATTTAGTCATAAGATTTTGTCACCATATATGTTAATATTTATGTTGATATTGTACATAAAATCTTAACAATGCTACAACTATTGTTATTATTTTCTTGAGGTGTAGGTTTAGTGAAAAATATGGTAGGATATAAAAAGAGAAAGAGATCATTTAAAAGGCACGAAATTAAAGTGACTAGTGGAGTGAAGTTCACTTGTGCATAATCTGGCAAGGAAGATGCACTAATGGCCAACCAACAAGATGTTCACGAATGTGTAGACACCTCAACATATGATTAAGGTTTGGAACTAGTTATTGACATTGCTCAATCAAATCATGTGCACTTGGTGTCTTCAAATGTGTCCACAAGTTGTTGATCTCTTTCTGACATCCAAAGTGCAGTAGTAGATGTCAAAGATAACCATATATCCATTAGAGTTATAGTAAACAAGTGAGGAATCTTGCCTAATAGTTTGAGGTCATGGACCTTGAATGGAGTTACCAACACCAAATGAAGGGGCCACAAACCATTTTATATCAGGATGAGGAGGAAAAAAACTTCCAATGGTGCAAGGGCATGGTTGATATTGGCTAGGGGCTTCAATTTTCTCAACTTGAATCTATTGTGACTCAAATAATTGAATGTAGGATTAACCCATTCAAAGATGGGATATTTGGGAGGTCATGGCGGGTGGATTTTCATATTAGACATCTAGATTTGACTATTAAAATTGTAGAGGGGATGGATACAAATAGAGAAATAATGCTAAGGCCTTACATTGTCACAACCTTTTATGAAAACTTGCATAAGCTATATAGTGAGCACCAATATGGGTTCAACAAAATTTGGAACTATGACATGAAACTATTGTATAGGCTGGAATAAATTATGGTATGTAGGTAATTGCAAGAATGGGTTCTAGATGTTTCCCCACTTAATCTCCAAAAGAAGGTATTTGATCATAGTTGTAGAATGTGTGAGTGTAGTGGGATTCAATATCTATGGTTCCTATCTATTTAAATAAAAAAGGCATATGAAGAACTATATTTCTAATTGTGAGTCGAGGGCATGCATGGAAGCCCAAGAACATCCCTAGATGACAAAAGAGTTATTTGTTAATTGGATAAAATAGTTTTTTGCATTTATCCTAGGTGGGGTGTCACGAACAAATAGAGATCTTATTTTCAATGGACATGGTAGCCAAGAGGCCTTCAAGAAAAATGATGAAGTTTAAGGCTTATAGTCACTGAATTTCTCACCCTCCTTGCACATACCAACCATAAGCTGCAACCCCTAGATGTGAGTGTCTTCTCTGCATTCAAAAATTATTTCAAACAACTAAGGACTATATGGATGGAAAACCACCCCCAAATTAAAATAGGAAGGAAAGAGTTGGAAACTCTTGCTAGAAAGGCCTTCAAACAAGTATTGACACCATGCAATATTATCAATGGATTTTGAAATATGATAATTTGGCCATTAAATAATAGTGCACTTGAAAAAGACATGAAGCAAAGTGAGGCCTTCATAATTGAAGAGGAGGTAAGAACTACTAGAGTTGAAAGTGACACCATGATAGTGGAACATGATGCATAGTTTATTGAAATTGAAACTTTATTGTATATAGATGGATATAATGAGGATCAGATAGTTGAATTCATCCAAATATACAATTTTGATAATTCCATAAATGCAAAAAAATAATTAAGAAGAGGAATGCACACAATTTTTAGATATTGAATTATAGGATATTTAAATCTCATTCAAAGAGTTTTTAATGAGGCTATATATAGCCAACCAACCAATGGTCAATCAATTGAATTTCATTGGTTGCTATAGACAATGGATAAGGTCTGGTTAAAGAGGTTGAAAGAAGCAGCTATAAAACTTGGGGTGTAGATGAATTTCAATCAATTGGATGTAATTCTTTCCATGTCATTTGTACCACAACATCACTCAATAAAGGTCATTCCCTATTGTACTAATATCTCAAATTAAGATATAGAGAACAGGGCAAAATGTGAGGATGACAATGCTACAAGTGAACAAGATGTTGATTGTGTCATGCACACAAGATGATGAGTTGTAGATATGAAGCTCACTCAATAAATTTCTAATTCTTCCAATGTAAAGGGTGCAATTAATGTCATAGAGAGGTTGCACTGGGGTGCTTCATCTAACTATAATATCATAAATTTTAACATTAGATGCATACATTGATATACTTAATGAACAAGAGAATGAGAAAATATGAATGGAAAAATTTCAGAAAAGGAAAAGGGAGCATATGAGAGAGAGGAAATTAAAATGGGAAATAAACTAGGAAGAGAAGAAAAAAATAAGATTAGAGAACTGGCTAAGAAAATAAAAAATTGGCAATGGAGAAGTGTAGGCTACTACTAGAGGAGGTTCAATGGGAGCAAATGAAGATTACTCGACAACTTAAGATAGCTCAAAAGAGAGTAGATCAAACACACAAAGATAGATATATGAGTTCAATATTGTCTTCTTTACCACTCCAACATCCCATTTTAATGGACATGTTCAACATATTGTCCCAATATTTGTAACTCAAAGCAATCTACAAGTTGGGTATGCCCTTAGTTGCTCAATATAATTGCAACTAAACTTAGAGACAAACGATACATTGCTTGCCCATATAGCAAGTAACCTATAGAATGTTGCACAACCAATACCTTCAAATCCACTTGGAAATTACTATGCTACTACACAATATAAACTGCCAAATCATTTTCCTAGCTTTATGGAGAATTGATTAGGATGATAGATGATATGTAGATTTGATGAATTCAACAAAGTTTTGGGTATCTATTATGTAGACTAGAATCGATCATTCTATCCTAATATTTTATTCCAAACCTATTTCTAGTGTGTCAATCTTGAAATATATATAATTATATTGACTAAATTATAAAAAATATTTTTAATTTTGTTTCAATCATATATGTTGTGGAATTTTCTTTATAAGTTTCTTGCATGCAACTATGGAACTTAAGAAGAAATTTGTGCAACATTATATGGTCAATATATGTATATATATACATAAACATAAATATACATATATATGCATACATACATACATATACATACATACATATATATACATAAATGCATACATATATACGCATGCATGCATGCATACATACATACATACATGTATGTATGTACGTATGTTTATATGAATGAGTAAATATAAACATATATACATATATATTTACTCATTCACATATACATATGTGTGTGTGTGTGTGGGGTAAGTGCACCAAGATGTTGCACAGAAAGGGGGTCTAGCCACTTCTTTTTTTAAATTAGCTAAACCTGAACTTGGAAGAGTGATTTGAGATTCATGTACTCAAATTTTGAAGATACCAAAAGAACAAAAATTGTAGTACTCTAAATCTAGTTTCTAAACTATTAAGTCTTTTCAAAAAAAGATAAGATTAAGAGGATCAAATGCTTCATGCATACAAAAGTGTTCCTATTTTTTATCAAAACATAACATCGTGTCTAGCATGCACCCCTCAATTTTTTTAGTTGCATTTAGTATTTTCAAAAACCCTTTGGTAAAAATATAGTTAGGAGAGAGTACTAGAAGTTGTATATTTTTTGTAATTTTTTATTGAGTATTTTTTTTATGATTTTTCAAAGTGGATGCATCTTGAAAATCACATCACCAAGTGCATATGTCACATAAATTGCACCAAAATAATAAAAAATGCAAAAAAAAATCAATGTGTAAATAATGAAGTGTAGAACAATTTATTATAATTTTTTTCAAATTTGGACAAGTAGGTCAAAAGTTATTAAAAAAATTAAATACATATGTCTAATAACTACATAAAAACATTAGTGAAATAAATTAAAATAAACATGTTAATTTGTAGTTCAAATCTTAAAACAAATATATGGTTACAAAGCTTAGAAGACGTGTGAAATAATGGTGGTAATTTTACTAAGATGTTATTTATAATGTGTAAACCCGACGGCAAGCAAGTTGAAAAAATGAGAATGGAATAAAAAATCACATCAAAATGAGGCAAATGAACCATCCAAGCCTAAGGCTTGTCACCCAAGCCTAAATACAAACCAAAACATGTACATGTTTTGTGCAAGCCAAAATGAGTACATGTTTTGCGTAAGCCAAAACACTACGTGTTTTATAAAAGACAAAACACATACATGTTTTGCAAAAGATAAAATTCGTACATGTTTTGTGCAATCCAAAATGCATACGTGTTTTATAAAACAGAAAACATGCTCGTGATTTGGCCTACACATAAAGCATCATGTTTTTGAATCTAACTATCCATCTCTCTCTCCCTCCACCTCAGTCTCTAACTCTCTCTACATCTATCTCTGTCAATATTCTTCTCTTTGTGCCTCCATCCCTCCCCCCAAAAATATCTCTATCCCTCTCTCTCCCTCCAAATCTTTGTATCTCTGCCTCCTTCTCTCCTTCCCATGGTACTCTTTCTCAAATCTCTCTCTATTTCCCTCTCTTTTCTACTTATTTTCTCCCATGTTTATCTCTTTTTCTCTCTATACATAAATCTCCTTATCTCTAATTCTTCTTTCTCCCTCTCTACATCTCTCCCTCCCTCTCTCCCTAACTCTCTCCACCTCTCTATCTCTCTCAATACATCTCTATCTAGGTTATAATTCACTCATGTTTCTAGGAAGAAAATGTCTCCCCCATGCTCAAAAAGGCATCTTAATAGGAGAAAGTGTGTTATAATGTTCTCATGTTCCTATGAAGATCAAAATCCTATTTCTATCACTCTCCATATTTCTTTCCCTCCCTCTATTTGTCTCTCCTCCCTCCCTCTCTCTCACTCCATCTATCTTTCTAATGCGCTCTCATTTCTATGAAGAATTTAGAGTTGAGGGTATAGGTTTTAGTGTTAAGGGTTCAAGGTGCATCTCCTAACTTGTTTAGGGTTTAGGGTGTAGGGTTTATGGTCGATGATAGAGGGTGGAGGGTATTCCTACCTCTTTATATACCATCTCACATCTATCCCTTCTCTACTCTCTTATCCATCTCTATTGTTATCTACCTCACTTCTCTCTTTCTCCTAGATCTACCTCTCTCTATCTAACCAAGCTCTCTCTCCACTACCTACCTCTCTATCTTGTCTTTATATCAATCTCCCCTTCCTACCACTCCCCTCATCCCTCCTTATCTACATCTCCCTCCCTCCCTATGTAGTTCTCTCTTATTGCTATCTCACATCTCTCTCTTTCTTATCTACCTCTCCCTCCCTCCCTATGTAGTTATCCCTTCTCTCTATCTCACATCTTTTAACTATATTATATCTCTCTAAATTATGCATTATTTAGGTTGTAGGGACAATGGTTTAGGGGTTTAGGGTTGATGGTTTATGATGGAGATTTGAGAGTTAATGGTTTACGGATTAAATTTAATTATATGTAGGTTTTAACATGTTAAATTATTAATGTTGGGTTTTAGGGTTTAACATATAGGGTATAAGGTTTATGTATTAGGTTTTGAGTTGGAGGGTGTAGGGTTTGCGATGATGATATAGGGCCTAGAGTTGAGGGATATGGTTTAGGATTGAGGGTATATGATATAGGGTCTAGGGTTGGTTGTATATGGTTGAGTGTTTATTATATAGGCCTTAAGTTCCAAGGTTGAGGGATAGGGTTTAGGGTCAAGAGGATATATGGTATTGGGTTGAGGGTTGAGGGTTTAGCCTATAGGATTTAAGGGCTAGGATTAGGGATAGGATTCAGGGTTGAGGGTATAGGGTATAAGGTTTAAGGTTGAGGGTATAGGGTTTAGGGTTGGGGGTATAGGGTATAGGGTTGAGTATATGGTTTAGGGTTGAGAGTATGAGATTGAGTTATAAGATTTAGGTTTAAGGGTATAGGAACCTTGAGGGTTGAAGGTATAAGATTTAGGGTAGAGTGTATAGTCTTTACGACCTAGATTTGGGTGAAGGGTTTAGAGTATAGGGCATATGATATAGTGTATAGGGTTTAGGTTATATCATTTAGGAGTGTATAGGTTTGAGGGTTTATCCAATAGGCTTTAGGGCCTATGGTTAATGGATACACTACAACAAATCCCTATGATTAGCTCCCTTCTGTGCTTCATTTTTTGCTTCCACCCACTGTTTTAATGCATTTTTCTCCATTTTTTTGCAAAAGTTAGTGCTATTTATCGGGATGGCACTATTTTTGGAATTTTTTGTGCCAATCAAGACAAGCAGGCGCAAATTAGCACCTGCATTAGCACCAAAATTAGTGCCAAAATTAACGCCTAGAATAGTTCCCAAATTCACACCAAAATTTGTGCCAATATTAGCGCCGAAATTAACACCTAGAGTAGCACCCAAATTAACACCTACATTAGCGCCTAGGTTAGTGTCTGATGTAATGCCTAATTTAGCGCCTACTTATAACCTGTTTTGTGCCTTAAATTTAGCACCTAATTTACTACCTTATTTAGCACCTAATTGTTCTAATCTAGCAGGGATTAAGGGTGTTAGAACAAAAATCCTTCCCCAATATTCACTGGCCTTCAATTTCTTGCCTACATTTCACTTGCATCAAAAGATCTACTACCTTTGATTTTTCATTGTATTTAACATGAAATGCAGCAATTTGTGTGACAAGATCCATACTGCCACCAACATTCCCTTTGTATATACCCATTTATTCCTCCAGATAATCATAAACAAAGCAAATTTTTCCTTTACCGTAGTACTTTGTGCAAATTAAGGGTTGAGGGTTGAGGGATTAAGGGTAGAGGGTTGAGAATTGAGGGTTGAGGGTTGAGGGTTTAAGGTTGAGGGTAGAGAGTTAAGGGTATATGGTTCAATTATTAGGGTTGAGGGTCCAATGTATAGGGTAGAGGGTATAGGGGTTGAGGGATTAGGGTTTAAGGGTACTTGACGGTTGAGAGTAGAGGGTATAGGGTTTAAGGGTTGAGGATTGAGGGATTAGGGTAGAGAGTTTACTTGGGTTTAAGGGTTGAGGGTAGAGGGACATAGAGGGTTTAACGGTTTAGGGTTTAGGGTATTGGGTTTAGGGTATAGGATTGAGGGATTAGGGTTGAGAGGGAGGGATGGATTAAGGGCTAAGGGATTAAGGGTTGAGGGTTGATAATTGAGGGTTGAGGGTGGTTTAATGTATAGGGTAGAGGGTAGAGCTGGTAGAGGGTGTAAGGGTTTAGGGTTTAAGGGTTGACAGTTGAGGATTTAAGGTTGAGGGTAGAAGGTTGAGGGTATATGGTTCAAGGATTAGGGTTGAGGGTAGAATGTATAGGGTGGAGGGTATAGGAGTTGAGGGATTAGGGTTTAAGGGTACTTGAGGGTTGAGGCCGATAGAGGGTAGAGGGATTAGGGTAGAGAGTTTAGTTGGGTTTAAGGGTTTAGGGGTTGAGGGATTATGGTCGAGGGTATAAGAGGGTATTGGGTTGAGGTTAGAGGGATGTAGAGGGTTTAACATTTTAGGGTTTACTAGGGTATTGGGTTGAGGGATTAGGGTTGAGGGTAGAGGGTAGAAGGTTTAAGGCCGGTTTAGGGTTTAAAGGTTTAGGGTCGAGGGACATTAAGGGTTGAGGGTTGAGGGTCTAAGGTATAGCTAGGTTTGAGGGTATATGGTTGAAGGTCAATTAGGGTTGAGGTTCCAGTGTAGAGGGTAGAGGGTATAGGGGTTGAAGGTTTAGGGTTTAAGGGTTGAGGGTTGAGGGTTGAGGGTTTAATGTATAGGGTAGATCAAAGGGTAGAGGGTAGAGGGTTTAAGGTTTGAGGCTTGATGGCTTAAGGTTGAGGGTAGAGGGTTGAGGGTATATGGTTGAGGGATTATGGTTGAGGGTCCAATGTATAATGTATAGGGTAGAGGGTATAGGGGTAATGAGGGATTAGGGTTTAACTAGGGTTGAGGGTTGAGGGTTGAGGGATTAGGTCGGTAGAGAGTTTACTAATTGGGTTTAAGGGTTTAACTAGGGTTGAGGGATTAGGGTCGAGGGTAGAGGGTAGAGGGTTGAGGGAAGAGGGTTTAAGGATTGAGGGTTGAGGGTTTAGGGTTGAGTGTACTTTAAGGGTTTAAGGGTTGAGGGTATAGAGTTGATGAGGGATTAGGGTAGAGAGGGAGGGATGGATTAAGGGTTGAGGGATTAGGATTGAGGTTTGAGAATTGAGGGTTGAGGGCAATTTAATGTATAGGGTCATAATATTAAAGGTCCTGTTGGAGCCAAAAATCCACCTTGGTTATTTTTCATACTTCCATTCTCACCCATCTTCCCACACTCACCATATGTCCCATCTAATAGTGCTACTAAAATTTTGAAAAAATCTTATCAAAATTTTGCCTCTTGAGGTTTGTTGCCTTCTGCATCCATGAGTAGGGTTTAAGGTTTTAGTTCAAAAACCCTCGCTTTATAGTAATCAATCTTACTCCATCCTTATAATTTCATGTTGACCTACTGCATCCGGTTATCGATCGTTTAAGTCATGAGTTGAACCATTAAAATCGTTCTTTGTATCGGCCCTAAGTCCTAAGTTAGTCAGTCATCACGTATGGTTAATCATTTAAATGCTCCCTATAGTCGGGCCATAACATTTTTCAATTGACTTATGTTTAATTTATCTTCCTGAGGGTCAAATTGTCATCAGCCTAGTCATGGCCCCGTTTAGACTAATTTTATCGTGTGTGCAGGTTGGGAGATCCTCTGATCATGGGAATCTATCTGGGTCGTTCCCTACTAGCTCACAAGTTTCAAAGGGTGGCTTGTTAAATGTTGTGTGATCTACGAAATCTTGACATGTGTATAGCCATAAGTGTGGGGCCCAATCTCTACTTCATCCATCTGACATCCTTAGTACTGTAATCAACGGTTATGATGTGACAGTAGGTTCAATTGTTGCCTTTCCCTGCCATCTCACAGGATTGAGTTGTGGGTTGGTTAAAAGCTACGAGGTCTATGAGAAGTTGCCACGTGTTTTATTTGGTCACAAGAAAATGAGGAAAGGTGGAGCCCACAGACAGACGAATGAGTACCCAGTTGGCAAGGTTTCATTGGCTAGTGGAACGACATGTGACAACGATTGGAATTCAAACTTAATTGACTCAATCTAAGTCATCCAAAATGCCATCTTGACAAGAGATCAATGATGAATATTCAAGACTAAGAAGTTCGACCATTGCAGCCATTCTTGCTTCGCGCGAGCGAATAGTAATGGCAGAAATGACTTCTAAAACTACTTCAATTTTTCCCAAACTGGATGTAGATGATCTTGTCTCACATAATTAAGAGTTGCAAACACATCTGGAGTGTATGAGAAATTGAGAGAGGCTATTTGCAGAGTTTGGCATGGTTGGCATTAGGGTTTCTCGCGGGTAAAAACCGTAAGTAAAGTAAATGCAATTTTTATGCTTTATTTCAATTCTCTATACTGGAGTTGGTTCTCACTACGTTTCTTGTCAAATGAGCTTCCATGCTTTGTTTTAATTGCTTTATTTAGGGTTATTTTTTCTTTAAAAGGTCATAATTTTGTGGGACCTTTTAGAATTTGCATTTGAGTCAAGCCCTAGGTTTGAATTGTGAATCCAGCTATTGAAACCTTTTGTGTTGAAAACCTTAACTTGGCCTAAGTTTTCCCTGCTGCTAATGGCACCCAAAGCACAAACCGCCACCTTTGCAACTCAATCTAGACTACTATCCCAGGATGTAATAGATTTACTGAAACCCTCCACAAATAAAAAGGTCGAGGGAAGAATGTTGTTTCATGGCCCAAAAGTTAGGGAGGGGGTACTTGACAGACAATGTTTTATCAAAGATGTCGAAGTACCTTATACTGGATGGCAGTTATTTCAGCATTGGTTCAAGAATAGAAATCTTGCAATTCCTCTTTGCAACCCTTGGAGACTAGACATCTGAAAATTAGTTGTCCCGAATGTGTTTATGGATGTTGATTTGTTGAAGGAAATTACTTCAAGGTATGACCCAGTTTCAAGGGTAATTAGAACATTTGATGGGAAGGATATGATGAGGATAACCAAAGAAGAAATTGCAGGAGTTTTCTAGTTGCAGGAATGGAACACTGATATGGTGCCTCTTGATATGGATGTCATTAGAAAGGAGTATGAGAACACCAAATTGTTGATCAGGACAAGAATGTTACCTACACATACTGCTAGCACAGGCACTAGGAAAAATAGAAAACAAATAAGGACTGGTAAAGATGAGTTAGAACCTTTCCCAATGAGGAATTTTACAAGTTACTTCAAGAAGACTGTATATTCCTTTTTCCAAATTATTGGTTTATCTCTGCCTGACACATTTTGAAAGGAATATAGTTACTTGGAAACACATATACAACATCTAGCCTTCAACATTGTCTATGACTACGCCACATATTTGGTAGAGAATATCCATAAAGGCTTGGTTGAGTTGAAAAGAGCAAAGAATTGGTTGAAATTCTAGTGGTATTCCCTGTTGATGCATATGTTTTTAGTTAAAGGGGAAAATAATTTTGAGAGGGATATGACATTGAGAAAGAAGGAGGATGTTATTGATTTTCCTGTCCAATGTTGGACTCAAATTCTTGATAAGGATGACCAGAAATATAACTATGTGGTGTTCCAAAATGCTTTCACATCAAAATTAAGAAGATATATGGTTTATGACCCACCTGTTGGAACTGTAAAAATCTGATGATTTTACATATTGATTTCACTCATAAATTTCCAAATTGGTCCTACCATGTGCATATTTCACCCATTTTTTTCCATATTTCCCAATTGAATCCATCGGGTCATGCATTTTCCATATTTTAGTTCATGTCGGCATAGGTGTATGACTATCTCTCTGACCCATGTTGCTTGTGCGTTAACATACATTTGTTGCAGGTGTTTCAGCAAGACTTGTCCATTGTTACAACGACCGACATTCACCTATGGGTGGCTATCATCATAACATTCATGCTGTTTCGACGACCGGGGATGCACTTATCAGCAAGAGTTTTTTCATCGAGGTAATGTCTCATCGAACTTGAAGTGTCTCCCCGACTTGTGCATATGGAGGTCTATCGGCGAGAGCTAGGTGGTATCGGCATTGTGTCTCAGAAAATATCTTTTGTCTTACCAACCGGTGGCGGGAGGATTGATATCAGTATAAGTTGGAGCTATTGACGTGAGGTCTTGGTGAGTGACCTTCGGTCTCGCCGACACTTCATATGAGTTTTTGCTTCAGCCAAACATAAGGTCTTCGGTGAAGGGTCATAGCGATGTGCACATGTCTCACCGACGGAGAATAAGGGTTTCTTCAATATGGCTTTCAGAAAAAGGTTGGAATTCTCTCGACGATCATGTGTGCTCAGGGTGTTTCGATATGACATAAC
Source organism: Sequoia sempervirens (assembly GCA_007258455.2). Classification (NCBI taxonomy): domain Eukaryota; kingdom Viridiplantae; phylum Streptophyta; class Pinopsida; order Cupressales; family Cupressaceae; genus Sequoia; species Sequoia sempervirens. The sequence goes on along the minus strand of VDFB02000002.1, from coordinate 95,651,573 downwards.
CTAATCTACGTGATGTCCCCCAAATGGTAAAAAGTCATGGCGACACACAAAGTGAAAAAGGGGCTTTCAGTATGACTAAGTGAACTCTTTGGGGCCTCTCCCCGATTTTGAAATGTCTTGGCGAAAGCAAGTGGGAGTTGCTTCTCGACGAGATTTTTCTCTTGTCTCAACGACTCAGGATGGATGAACATTTCGGCAAAGGTTTGATCTTCAGTGAGTGGTCACAACGAACTCTTGTGGTCTCACCGACAGGCACAGTATGGATTCACTTTGGTCAGACATGTTGCTTTCGGTACAAAGTCATAGTGATTTCATTTTGTTACACCGACCGGCAACTAAATGAACAACTCGATGAGAGATAAGGTTATCAGTATGAGGTCTCGGTGAGTGACCTCCGGTCTCGCCGATGGAACACAAAAAGTCTTGTCGGTGTGAGAATTGTTTGGTCACAGTGACACAGGATGGGTGAAGACTTTCGGCAAAACATAATATGTCTACGAGAGATCTCCCTGACATCATAGAGCTATGGTGAAAGCTAGTAAGATAAGGGGCACGTCTCGGTGAGAGACTTTCTCGTGTCACAACGATTGGAACAGATATAACAAGAGAGCATCTCGATATGGCAGGGCAGTCATAGGACATCTCCCCGACTTTGAAGGGTCACGGCGACACATGAGGACAAAGGAATGCACATTAATGAGACACAGGGTGATTTCTGAAAATGTCTCTTCGATTCCTTGTGTCACAGTGTAATGCATGGGTGCATGAATTATTTTGGCAATGCATTTCTTGCAAATCATTTCAGTGGATGTTTTGCAAAGCTCGAATATTGTTGGTCACCGACATGTGAGGAGGAAGAGTTATGTCTCATCAGTTACCTGGATATAAATTTTTCGTTCTTAATTGTAATAAAGGGAGGAACGAAGGAAAATCAGATTACAGGAGGGAGATGAGGAATGGAAACAGTAGAATAAATTTCTCATAACAGAGACTATGGTGCATGTTTTCAAATGGCAATTTCAATGAAATTCAGCTAGTGTGGTAGTTTATTTCTAGTGTCAATTGTTTGTTGAATTTATTGAAAAGTATTGCTAAGTTGTCTCCAAGTTGATTCTTTCTGGTTGTTTGAATTGATATAACAAGCTTATTTTTAGTTTATCAGTGCACATTTGTTGTATCTGTGTGGTTAATTAACTGGTTCTCTCAAGAAGAGTTTAAATCCTTTTAGTTGATCACAGTAATCAGGGAGATTCATCTGGATTATTAAAGTAGAGCTTAGTAGTCATAATCTTGCATGTTTGTACAAGTTACAAAAGAAATATATGCCAGCAATTTGAGTTTCTACCAGAATAAGTTGCCCACTTCTATTTCATTCGACTCCACATACCCAATAAGGCACTGGTCTCTGCAGCTTCATCATTTTGAATTCATTCAGTTTATTTATATCTATTGATTGAGAATTTTAGGATTTAGATCAGAAGATTGCTATTGCTATACATTTGGTACCAAGCTTGATTTCATTTGTTCACTCCCATCTGCCATTGTGGAAAAATCATTGCAAGAAGGATAATCATAAGTCAAGTCTGCTCCATTCAGATAGGAACACCTGCCTAGATTTAGCAGCACCTGAAGAGTAGAAGGTTAAATTCATTTGACCTTGTCTGTACCCTAAAACGTATCAAGAGATTGGAAACCTCTTGAGGCATCCCGCCTACATTTTTGAGAGCTAACAAATTGGTGACTCCGCTAGGGATACATTCAGAATCAAGGCCTTAATCATAGAGTCAGGAAATTTATACAGACTCCGCTAGGGATAAGAGACATCAAGTATTTTCTTATTATGACAAAAGTGAGTGGCGACTCTGACAGAAATTTTGTAGCTATTCAAACATGAATGAAAGAATATCTCAATATAGGGGAGGTCATACTGGCGCTCCTGCTGGCAACAGTAAATGGACACACAAAGATGACAGAGCTAATAAGGGAAAGAGGATCAATGAGGACATGTGCATAATCGACAAATGCAAAGTGTCAAGAGCACAGGATGAAACATATAATTGCTTTGATACATGGAGAGATGATTCAAGTGCAGAACTTTGTACCCCTGAAGATCGAAGAAATCCCTTTCCTTTTATTGATCCTCAGAAACAGGTTGAGTTTGAAGCTGCACTTGAGGATGAACGAATTAGAATTTAGCATGAGTATGATCAGAAAATGGAGAGTAACCAAAATGTGTTTACTGATTATGAGCTTCCTGAGGAAGTAAAAGCACAGTTTGAATCACAGAGGAAGGAGATAGAGGAACTGAAGGCTGTACTGCAGAAAGTCCAAATTACTTCTCAGACAATTAAGTCCCCCCTGAAGTATGTACCACCTCATAAGCAGGGTAATCATGGTGCAGGGCCTTCAAATCCACCTATGTTTCATCACCATCAGACATGATATCACTATAATCAGCCAAATCATCCACCTCATATTCACACACAACGTGCAAATATGCATCCACCTCCTGGCCAGCATTACATCCCACAGCATAACACACAATACAATAACCCGGTGTACCAATATCAATACCTGCCTAACCCTCCCCATCATCAGTATACAACAATGATCAGACAGTTTGATTTGATAGGGTTTCATCTATACCCTTACCCTAAGGATGGCAGTTGGAGAGGTCTGATACTTAAGTTTACAGGGAGTAATGTAATTACTGCTAAAGAACATTTAAAGAATTTCAATGTGTTCATCCAAGACATAGGTGTGCCATATGAAGATTTACATATGAGGCTATTTATGATGTCACTTCTTGAGGATGCTAGGGATTGGTTCAACAACTTTCCAGCACTCTCAATTAATTCTCTCCAAATATTCCAAGATAGATTCCTAGAGCAATATGGGAATCTAAATGCACCAGATGCAGCTCTTCATGAATTGATGGGAATTCAGAAGAATCAGAATGATTCAATTTATGATTTCAACCGAAGATTCAACAAGTTGTAGACTAAAGTACCTCCTGGATCAAGGTTGCCAGATTCTGTAGCATTGAGTGTTTATTTAAATGTGTTTGATCCTAAAACAAGGTATGAATTGAGAAATCGATTCCCAAGAGATCTGGCTGAAGCTCAGAAGATAGCATTAACAATTGAAAACAACAGGAAGGTTGCTGGTATAATCAATAAAAGAGATAACCTGAGGCCTCCTCAACAAAGCAACAATCATTAGTACAGACAGGTGAATACATACCAAAATGAAAGGCCGAGGTTGCATGATATGCCTTATAATACTGACTGGAAGGATGGAAAACCTATAACAGCTAGGCCTAGAAACAAAGAGACTCCTAATCCATTGAGTAAGAAGGGAACTTATATGGTGAGTAACAATTACTTTTGTGAGGCTTGTGATAAGCCACATTCTCCAGATTATTGTGTTGTAGCCCAAAGGATGCAAGAAGAGGGAATGCTGATGGAAAATAATGAAGAAGATCACACAATGTATTTAACTTCAAATACATTTCATCATGTTCAGGAGAGATACTCATCTTCAGAGGATGAAGGATATGAGTATGATGTTTCAAATCAGAAGTATCATGTCTATATGGCTGAACAACAGGTCTTTTTTTATTCTGAGGAAGATTACACAGAGCCACATTCTATTGAGGCACCTGCTCCATGCAGTATGAGGAGACTCACCAAAGAAGAAATACAGAGACTGACTGTTGCTGTAGTTGAGAAAGCAAGGAGTAAATATTGGTTGAGAAATAGAAAAGTGAATGAGATGGAAGGCGTCCATAGGGGAATTTTTATGAAGGATCATAAGGCAACACAAGGAATTGTCAAGAAGTCAGAAAAGAGACTGCCTGATAAAGATGAAAAGAAGCCTGTCCAAAGATAGGAAGTTAAGAAAGAAGTGAAGGAAATGCATAAAAAGATACAAATGCCTGACCAACCTAGTAAAAAAGAAAAAGAAAACAAAGGAGAAACATTGGAGCAGAAGAAGATTGTCAAGGTGGAGGGCTCTTCTTTTGACTTCACTTAGGCGTTATCCCAGGTAAAAGTGTATATCCCACTACTTGAGATGATGAAAATTAAAGAATATAGAGATACTGCTATTCAATTGATAACAAATGGAAATGAAAAACATGTGAATTCTAAGAATAGTGTAGCTATTAAAGCAGTCAATAGGCAGGAGAAAGTAAATATCCCAGAAGTCTGCTTGGGTGATGTATTAACAACTCCCCCACAAGTTGATCCTTTTTTCACTACATTACTCATAAATAACAAACTGTTGAGGAATTGCATGATAGACTCTGGTGCTGCTATAAATATCATGCCAATAGGAGTTATGAAGTAGCTTGGCATGTGGGTTGATACATGTGAAGGGAAATGCTATGCAATGGATAACAGACCTATTCCTGTGGTAGGCATTATGAGAGGAGTTGAAGTCAAGCTGGCTACTTATCCACAGGTGGCTTATAATATAGATATCATAGTGATTGATACTCCTCCGCAGTTTGGTATGCTTCTGTCAAGACAATGGACAACAGCAGTTGGAGGAAATGTCCAGTTTGATTTATCTTATGCTACTATTCCAGTGAATGGTCAGGAAGTCAAGTTGTATAGAGAACCAAGAATGAACCAGCTAGTTGACTGTGTACCATAAGATCAGATCAATTGTTTTTGTGATGTTGATCTTGGAAGTTTTAAGATTGAATCTGCCCAGCCAAAATTAATCAATAGTGATCCAATTGAAAAACATGCTGCGCAGAATTGCAATGGTGTATGGAAGATGTTTTTTGATGGAGCTTGTAGCCAGGAAGGAAATGGAGTTGGGATTGTTTTTTTTTTCCCTGAAGGTGTTACATTTAAATATTCATTCCTGTTGACGTTTGAATGCACAAACAATGTGGCAGAATATGAGCTTTATTGATAGGTTTGAACATAGCTATGAAACACAAGATAAAGTTGCTAGCTATTTTGGGCGATTCTGAGTTGGTTGTTTCACAAATTAAATCAAAGTATGCAGCAAAGCACAAAAGATTGAAACAATACAGGAATGATGTATGGGACACAATTGAATTGTTTGATGCTTTCTCAATTGAGTGGATTGACAGGTCAAAGAATATAATGGTTGATTTTTAAGCAAATGTGGTGCTCAAAAGAGATGATATCACATTGGTTGGGGTTTTGCAGATTGAATTTAAAACAAGGCATGTTGTTCCTGACAACATTTACAGTTGGCAGGTCTTCAATGATGATACTGACCTTTTGAAATTCCTCAATTGTATAGATCAATATGAAGCTTAGGAAATTGATTTCAATATTTTTGTTGAAGAAGTTGATGGGAAGCAAACAGTGTTTGGCAAAGAGATCTTACAGCTCAAAAAAAATAAGCTTCCTAAGGGCTTAGTGGCATTGGAGAGGTTGTATGATGGAAATGATTGGTCCCTCATGAAGCAAGCACTAGACAGAAGGGAAGATATTGAAGAAATTAACTTGGGGACTGAGATAGCACCAAGAAAGGTGTACATAGGAAAAAAGATAAGCCCTACAATTAGAAGTATGTTGATAGAGTTGTTGAGAAAGTATAAGCATGTGTTTGCTTGGTCTTATAAAGATCTAAAAGCATACAGGGAAGATTTGTTTTAGCATGAAATACCATTGAAGCCAGATGCTAAGCCATTCAGACAAAAGAAAAGACCCATAAATCCAACACTGGAGCCTAAGATGCAAGAGGAACTGACAAAACTCAAAGATGGGGGAATTATCAAACCAATCAAGCACTCAACATGGGTCTCAAACTTGGTCCCTGTGAGGAAGAAAAATGGAGACATCAGATTGTGTGTGGACTTCAGAAATCTGAATATGGCATCTCTCAAAGACAATTATCCTCTACCCAATATGGAGGCAATATTGCATAAGGTGACAGGGTGTGAGCTATTGTCAATGATAGATGGGTTTTCAGGATACAACCAGGTTAAATTCAAAGAATCTGAGCAATATAAAACAACATTTACAACTGCTTGGGGAACGTTTGTATACATAAGAATGCCATTTGGTCTCACTAATGCAGAAGCGACTTTCCAAAGAGCTATGGACGTGGCATTTGAAGATCTGATTAATGCTATCATGGTGGTATACCAAGATGACCTGACTGTTGATTCGAAGAAGGTTGATGATCATGTACAACATCTGGAAAAGGTATTTATTAAAGCCCTAGAATATGGTATCAGTTTAAATCCTAAGAAGTGTCATTTTGTAGTCACAGAAGGTAAGCTCTTAGGACATATTGTTTCAAAAGAGGGATTTAGAATAGATCCTAAGAGGGTTGAGGCCATTGATAAAATTCTTGTTCCCAAAACTATTAAGGCTATACAATCATTCTTTGGATAGATTAATTTCGTTAGGAAGTTTGTTTCTAACTTTGCTGAGATCATTAAGTCCATATCAAAAATGTTGAAGAAAGGACAGAAAATGGAATGGACTGTAGAAGCCTTGGAAGCTTTTATATCTATCAAAAGGGCCATCAAGGAAGCTCCTGTCCTTAAATCTCCAGACTTTGCAAAGCCTTTTCAGATATTCTCTTTCACTTCAATGCACACTATTGTTGTTGTTATGTTACAGAAGAATAAGGATGGTCATGAACAGCCTGTATCTTTCTTTAGTAAGTCATTACAAGGGTCTAAATTGAAGTATGATATAATGCAAAAATAGGTGTTTGCATTGGTAAAGGCTACAAAAGCATTCAGACCATATCTTGTTGGAGCAAAGGTGATTGCTTATGTTCCTCATGCAGCTGTCAAGGATATTCTGACACAATCTGAAGTTACAGGAAAAAGGTGCAAATGGATTAATAAGATCCAAGAATTTGACATGGAGATACAAATTACCAAATTAGTAAGAGGTCAAGCCTTGGCTAGGCTAAAGGCAGAATCAAATATTGAGGCAAATCAAGTTTGTAATATAGAAGAAGAGATTGTAATTGCAAGCATTGAGCACACTCCTTTGTATACTGATATTACGCACTACCTTAAGTACATGAAATGTCCAAAGGGATTGAATGACAACTAAAAAAGAACTCTAAAGTTGCAGGCATCTAAATATGTTTTTTTGGATGGAGATCTATTTTGGAAAAACAGGGATGGTATACTGTTGTTATGTCTAGATGAGTTTCAGGCCAAGCATGTTCTAACTGAAATGCATGAAGGAGTTTGTGGAGTACACTACTCAGCAAAAACAACTGCACACAAAATTCTCAGGGCAGGTTACTACTGGCCTAAGGTTTTTAATGATTCTTTTACACACATAAGAAAGTGTGAAGCCTGCCAGAAGTTCTCTAGAAAACTAAGGTATCAAGGAGCTTTGCCACTTTGACCTTTGCAGGCTGATGCCCCTTTTCAACAATGGAGAATTGATTTCATTGGAGAGATACAGGAAAAATCAAGTGGAGGATTCAAGTGGATACTAGTTGCTACTGATTATTTTACCAAGTGGGTAGAGGCAATCCCAACTAAACAGGCTACAAGCAAAGTGGTGACAAATTTCTTGATGGACAACATTATCACCAGATTTGGTACACCACTGAAGCTAATCACAGACAATGGAATGTGTTTCAGGTCAGATGAGTTCAAAAGTTTCTATGACACATATGGCATTACTATTTCTTATGTAGCTCCTTACCATCCACAAGCCAATGGTCAAGCTGAATCTAGTAATAAGAGTCTCTTGAAGATTATAAGAAGGATGTTGAGTCAAAACAAGAAAGCTTGGGGTTCAAAATTGAAACTAGCTGTGTGGGCTGATAGGATTACTGTGAAAAAGGCAATTGGAAAGTCCCCATTTGAGTTGGTGTATGGAACACAGGCCAAGATGCCTTTGCAGAATTTGTTACCAGTCTACAAGTTTGTCCTTCAAGAAGATTTGGATGTTCCTGAACCTATGGAAGAAAAAATGGATCAACTAGCTAAACTTGATGAAATAAGGAGGGTTGCTCAAAGTCAAAACATGAAGTTACAGACACAGATGAAGTATCTATTTGATAAGAAGGCAAATGATAGAAAATTTGAAGAAAATGACTTGGTGTTGATGTGAAATGCAAGGTGTCAGGAGAACGGCAAGCATGGTAATTTTGAAGCTCTATGGCTAGGACCTTTTGTTGTTGTTGGGAAGAGAGGTGAAGATTCATATTATCTACAGAATATGGCTGGTGAAGATCAGGAATTTCCTGTTCATGGGCAATTCTGGAAACAATTTTTCTCTTGAAGCAACACAAAGGATTGAGGGTTGCCAGTGCATGGACAACTCTTGCTCGTCCTCTTTAATATTCTTTTCCATGCACAGTAGTTTAGGGTTTTGTTCTTTCCATTTTTCTTTCATATCCATTTCCATTCTGCTCGCTGGTTCATCATTTTGTGTCTCGTCTGCTCACCCAAAGATTTGGATCCTTGCAATGATCTTACTATCATTCATCCCCAAATGAAGCCACTATTGGAACTGTAAAAGTCTGATGATTTTACATATTGATTTCACTCATAAATTTCCAAATTGGTCCTACCATGTGCATATTTCACCCATTTTTTGCCATATTTCCCCATTGAATCCATTGGGTCATGCATTTTCCATATTGAAGTTCCTATCATCATAGGTCTATGACTGTCTCTCTGACCCATGCTACTTGTGCGTTAACATACATTTGTTGTAGGTGTTTCAGCAAGACTTGTCCATTGTTACAATGACCAGCATTCACCTGTGGGTGGCTATCAGCATAACATTCATGTTGTTTCGGCGACCGGGGATGCACTTATGGGTAGGAGTTTTGTCGTCGAGGCAATGTCTCATCGAACTTGAAGTGTCTCCCCGACTTGTGCATATGGAGGTCTATCGGCGAGAGCTAGGTGGTATCAGCATTGTGTCTCAGCAAATATCTTTTGTCTTACCGACTGGTGGCGGGAGGATTCATATCGGTATAATTTTGAGCTATTGACGTGAGGTCTTGGTGAGTGACCTCCGGTCTCGCCGACACTTCATATGAGTTTTTTCTTCAACCAAACATAAGGTCTTCAGTGAAGGGTCATAGCGATGTGCACATGTCTCACCGATGGAGTATAAGGGTTTCTTTAATATGGCTTTCGATGAAAGGTTGGAATTCTCTCGGCGATCATGTGTGCTTAGGGTGTTTCGATATGATATAACCTAATCTATGTGATGTCCCCCCGACGGTGAAAAGTCACAGCAACACAAAAAGTGAAAAAGGGGCTTTCGGTATGACTAAGTGAACTCTTTGGGGCCTCTCCCCGATTTTGAAATGTCTTGATGAAAGCGTGTGGGAGTTGCTTCTTGGCGAGATTTTTCTCTTGTCTCAGTGACTCAAGATGGATGAACATTTCGGGAAAGGTTTGATCTTCGGTGAGTGGTCACAACAAACTCTTGTGGTCTCACTGATAGGCACAGTATGGATTCACTTCAGCCAGACATGTTTCTTTCGGTGCAAAGTCATAGCGATTTCATTTTTTTACACCAACCGGAAACTAAATGAACAGCTCGATAAGAGATAAGGTTATCAGTATGAGGTCTCGGCGAGTGACCTCCAGTCTCGCCAATGGAACACAAAAAGTATTGTTGGTGTGAGAATTGTTTTTTCATAGTGACACAAGATGGGTGAAGACTTTCGGCAAAACATAATATGTCTGGGAGAGATCTCCCTGACATCATAGAGCTATGGAAAAAGCTAGTAAGATAAGGGGCACGTCTCGGTGAGAGACTTTCTCGTGTCACAGTGATTGGAACAAATATAACAAGAGAGCATCTCGGTATGGCAGGGTAGTCTACGGGACATCTCAACTCTGAAGGGTCATGGCGACACATGAGGACAAAGGAACGCACATTAATGAGACGCAGGGTGATTTCTGAAAACGTCTCTTCGATTCCTTGTGTCACAGTGTAATGCATGGGTGCATGAATTCTTTTGGCAATGTGTTTCTTGTAGAGCATTTCAGTGGAAGTTTTGCAAAGCCCAAATACTGTTGGTCACCGACATGTGACGAGGAAGTGTTGTCTCATCAGTTACCTGGATATAAATTTTTCGTTCTTAATTGTAATAAAGGGAGGAACGAAGGAAAAGCAGATTACAGGAGGGAGATGAGAAATGGATACAGTAGAATAAATTTCTCAGAACAGAGACTATGGTGCATGTTTTCAAATGGCAATTTCAATGAAATTCAGCTAGTGTGGTAGTTTATTTCTTATGTCAATTGTCTATTGAATTTATTGAAAAGTATTGCTAAGCTGTCTCCAAGTTGATTCTTTCTAGTTGTTTGAATTGATATAACAAGCTTATTTTCAGTTTATCAGTGCACATTTGTTGTATCTATGTGGTTAATTAACTGGTTCTCTCAAGAATAGATTAAATCCTTTTAGTTGATCACAGTAATCAGGGAGATTCATCTAGATTATTAAAGTAGAGCTTAGTAGTCATAATCTTGCATGTTTGTACAAGTTACAAAAGAAATATATGCCAGCAATTTGAGTTTCTGCCAAAATAATTTTCCCACTTCTATTTCATTCAACTCTGCATACCCAATAAGGCACTGGTCTCTGCAACTTCATCATTTTGAATTCATTCAATTTCTTTATATCTATTGATTGAACATTTTAGGATTTAGATCAGAGGATTGTTATTGCTATACATTTGGTACCAAGCTTGATTTCATTTGTTCACTCCCATCTGCCATTGTGGACAAATCATTGCAAGAAGGATAATCATAAGTCAAGTCTGCTCCATTCAAATAGGAACACCCGCCTAGGTTTAGCAGCACTTGAAGAGTAGAAGGTTAAATTCATTTGACCTTGTCTATTACCCTAAAATGTATCAAGAGATTGGCAGCCTCTTGAGACATCCTGCTTATGTTTTTGAGAGCTAACACCACCAAGGATTCCCAAGGAAATACATGAGTTCTTGAGGACTATGGAGAAGAGAACTAATTTGAATTTGGGTCATAATTGGGGATATTTAATCTTATACCCAGATACCACAATTTTCAGATTTTATGGCACTAACATAGACCCATTTGTCTTGACAAGAGATGTGCCATTGAGGATTGGGTTTCTTGAAGTCATAAGGAAATTGGGAGCCTCGACCCAAGCAACACAGCTACTTGATACAACAAGGAAGGGCTCATTTTCCCAAAATGGATTGTGTATGCTAACTTTGTTATAGTAAAGGGAGCATGGAAAGAGTTGTTACATTTTCTAGCACCATACAAATTGGATCGTATGCGCCCAAGGAATCATGATCCCGAAGATTTCATTAATGCATTGAGGATGGAGAAAAGGCTTGGTACTTTTGTGCATAATTTATACTACCTAGAGGATGTAATCAAGAACATTTTTGACTTCCCAAAGCAAGATGAAAGGAATTCTAAATATCTTGCTTTCAATAAGATGATGGAGAGGGCTCAAAGGAGAGATTCTAAGTGTGACCCTATGCCCAATATACAGAGTACATTCGATAGGATTATGCATGTTTTGAATAATTTTGAGGATATAGTGGGTATAATGATAAGAGAACAAGTGGTCATAGATAAAGGAAAAGCAGTGGCAACTGAAGAAGACACTACTGTGGTACTGGAAGAGAGGCCTACTTATTAGCCACCCAAGCAAATAAGAATTTACTCTAGGAAGAAGAAGACAACAGACAAGGAGCAAACATTGCCATCCCGTACTACTTTTGGGGAAATGAGGGCAGCTTCTTCTAAGAGATCAGTGCCACCACCTCCAAAATGGGTCCCTAATGTTGTGATTGATGTTGACTCACCTCCAGGAAGTCATGTTCCATTGGAGCAGTCACCCCTTGAAAGGAAAAAGACTAAGGTAAGAGGAGTAGTGGATTATTTTGATATAGAGGATGATGATATCCTTGTCACTTTTGAGGAGATACAACAAGGAATGCCCTCTCCCATAAGGGAAGTTGCTTCATGCTCAAGGGAGGATAGCCTTAGACTGGGAAAGGCTAACCTTAGAGGTCTAAATAGTGCAGATGATTTGAGGATTGAGGCTTGCAAAGCATTTATGGAAGATGACTCCTTTGTTGAAACAACTGCATTCAAATATATTTTATGGAGAGCTAAAGCTCTAGAATATGCAGAGAAGGTTTCTACTAAGAGGAGCTTACATTTGGAACTCCCTGAAGCTATCATTTAGGAAAATGTAAGGAAGGCTATGAGGGTTGAATTCTAGAATATGATTGCTAATGAGGGCAGAGAGCTTGTGAAGAAGAGTGGTATATTGTTGTTACCTAAATGGGACATTGTTGACGCTATAGTGCTTGATACTATAAGGAGGTTTGAAAGGCCCTTGCTGCAAACTGAGAAGAAGTAGAGATGGCACTTTGAGGATCAACATTTAGTGAAGAATGGGATGCATTAGCAATTTATTCATTATCTTTGGGATTCAGGAAGTCGGTAGTGGTTGAACCATCAGATTTCAGTGGAAAATTGTTGATAAAGAGATCCACTGACACCCCAGCTTTAGAGGTAGCTAATATGGTTGTGAATGTTGTAAGGTTTACTAAGACAACAGTGGAAGACCTCACTCCTGAAAGAGATGAGTATAGGAACAAATATAATAATCTTATAGGTGAATATGATAAGAGTCATCAAAAGGTGTCCATGTTAGAAATTGAGGTAGCATTGTATAAGCAGCATGTAGAAGTATTAAGAAAGCAAGGTCAAACTAGTTCAGGTCATTCATCACTAACTTCTCTAGGTGCACATTCTCAATCCCCCTCAACGGATCAATCTTTGGCAATAGTGCCATATAATTTTGGGTAGGGGCCACTCACAATTGAGAGGCCAAGCACATCAGGTACCATCCCATCAGATGATCCTACAAGGGCACAACTCCACACAAATTGAAGTGTATAATAAATTACTTGAGCAGACACATGAAATAATTTATGAGAACAATTCAAGGATTGTTCATATTGTCTTGAAGCACCTGAATAGAAAGATTCAAAGTAAATTGAATAGTGTTCATGCCAATTACTCATTGATGCTGAGAGCAATGGGTTATCTCAGAGGGATAAGGAGTTGGCCACCCCATTCCTTGATAAATGGATTCCTAGAGCTGAGAAATGGAAGCTCATGGAAGTTGGGGCCAATCAACAGGAAGATAGATACCCAAAGGTTATCCCAACTTATAAATTTGTCAATGAAATTAATGAACAAGGGCTTCAAGGGTATATTTCTCCACTCCAACAAAAAATAAGGGAATTGAATTATGACCAAGCAGATTTGTCATTGTTGCCACACATTCAAAAAAAATATGATGAAGTGAAACCCCTGCATATGTAGAAGAACCAAATGGACAACACCATTGCTCAAGCAAAGCTTATTTGTGAAAAAGTTGATATTAATATTCTAAATAACACTTTGGAGAAATTGTCTTTTGTCATCAAATTTTTGGAGGATTTTGATAAGGAATCCAATTCAGTAATGACAAAATATTCTCCATACAGGAAGAAGATGGACGAAATCATTGATTTCAATTGGCCATCTGATGTTGAATATGAACAATGAAAGAGAATATTTATTGATCAATTGGGTCTATAAGTACAGAAAGGGAAACATATATGATTGGTCAAGTATAACACAGGTCTGGCCTTTGAAAGAATAATGTGTAACAAATATATGTTTCTTGATAGTGGGTATGTGCAGGATCATGATGGGCCAAAAAGTGGTGATATGATGGGTATGTGTAGGGTATGTGGTTGACGACTTTTTTTGTACCCAAAATTGATGAAATGAAAAGGGTTTTTAAAGGAGATTCTCAACTTTCCACCAATATAAATTATGCTTTAATTTGAATTTAAGAAATAATTATTATTCATTTTCTATTTGAATTATGACTAAAGTCCTAATTGATAGGTGATTGAAAACATCTATATCTTTCAAATGATATCACATTTTTAATTTGAAACATGTGTCACATTTTATGCTTCACATACTATAGGATTAAAAAAATGAATTTCATGAAGTTTTGACCAAGTTAAGGTGGTTAGACATACGAGTTTTATATTTTTAAAAGTTGTAATAAAAATTCATAATTAATTATTTACTTGGAAAAAAATTACAAAAAATATGCATCACATCGACATGAGTCCTCTACTTATATCTAAAATCTTATAAAAAATATTATCATTTTATTGTGGTTAGGGTGGTCGACAGACACCTACTTCTTATTTTTCCCTAAAATTTAAGCTGTTGCATTGAAATTTCAAGTTTTCACCAAATAGATTTTATTTTTTAAAATAAACCTAGTAGTTTAGAAACTACATTCAATTTTCTACAGATTCTATTCTTATGTATTTTTGAAATAATATAGATAACTTATTCAAATTTTTACGTCAAGTTTCCTAACTCTGATTTTTTCTGAATTCTATCGCCACTTAAGGGCCTATTTTTTCCATGATGATCATGCACATACCCTAGTGAGTATTACAGATAAATGTTAATTGTTCATGATATGAGTGCTGACGGGGATGTTGAATCACTTTTTGGCCTTGTCATTTTGTCATTTTGCCCAATGTAACAAATGAGTGACAACAACTTGAAGATTATTCTTTCCAACATGTTCCTTTTGAAGGGAAGGTTTCTTCTCACTGCAAAGGCTAACGATCTTTGTCTCCTATTTATTCCCTCCAATGGAAAATGTAAATATAACTGCAATGGGAATGTGTCTTGTAGCAGTGCAATTGGGATGTGACATGTGTACTCTTGGCCCGAAGCTTGTTTTGCTCCCTTGTTTCTGTAAAAGGGAATTCAAGGCCATTAGTGTAGGTCTCTTGTTGAATTCTGGAATCGAATGGTGCAATTCAAAAACACAGAGTGAATATGTTAGAAGTCCTTATCTTATGCTTTGATTCTAGTTAGTATTTTTTTTCATATGTATGGTTCCTGAGCATATCTAAATGATAATGCAAGTTTTTAGAGTCTGTAGTCTCTCCAATTGTACTTTGTACCAGAATTATTAATGAAAACATTGATCAAATATCATTTCATTAATCATCATCGTTATTGTACTTTGATGTATGCTTTGATTTTAGCTTTAGTTCAAAGAGTCAGTTAAAATGCTTAGATCAAATCGTTAATTCATGTGCAGGATAATTGGATCTGATAAGTAGTCTTAGAACCTGATTATTGATTTGTGAATTGAAAAGCAACCTCACGTAGATCATAGATGTTCAGGACTAAATTCACCTTGTAGTTCAATTTTCTTCAACTCCTAGCCCGTAGACATGGCACTAATCTCAATTCTTATACACATTTCTTATGGTTTTGGTCAGCCAATTTGAGAACACCATTTAAATAATCATTAAATAAAACTTTAATTTGTTGTGGTTGGCGTTATTTCTTATTCTCAAATTTAGATGTGTAATTCTCTCAAGCAAATGCCAATTTCTTGAAGGATTTCATCTTCCTAGCCTCTAATGAGAATACATCTACTTTGTTATGCAATCTATTTGCTAATTGTTTAGAAGATTCGTAGGATATACATTGTGGGACTACCCTCCCAAGTTTTGTAGAGCCCAAAGTGTAGGAGATAAAGAATTAGTGCTACATCTCATTTGTTGGCCACTTATCTTGTAGGTATTCGAGAATTGAGTCTGGCAAGCTCATAGGTACTTGGTGAGATCTGATTAGTTCAGTTGAAAACAACCAACACCATCTCCATTTCATAATGGCTGACACTAATATAAACCACCAAATAAGGCCCTTGGTCATAACACTAAAGTGAATTCCTTGTCTGAAGTGTTCCCATAGTAGCTCATGGCATGTCGCCAAGACAATGCTATATTGAAGAGAGTCTCACCATAGTCTCTTCGACACGAGTAGAAAGGGTTGATGTGAAATGTAGATGAGACTCCTGAATGTCTAAGAGACATATTCAAATGTCTTCTTGCCAACCTAAAAAATGATATGTCTAAGAGACTTGGACATGTCGAGGAGAAAATCTAACATATCTCGCTGAAAAATTATATGGAGCATTCAACATTCAGGAAACAAAAAACATCTCTTGGACATCGAGAGATTATCATAAAATAAATGATAGGTCACCGGTAAAACAACACGGAAAAATGGAAATGTCAAAAAGACATCGGCATATCGAGGAGAGAAGTAAGAGAGTATCTTAAACATTCAAGGAGAAAAATATCGATGAGACATAGAGACATCGAACAAACATTGGACAAGGTCTCATCGACATCCTAACAAGGATATGTCGAGGAGACACAGAAGTATCAAGCAGACAGTATCAAAATTCTTCCCGACATCCTAGCACAAGTGTAAACACATGTTATTAATGAGACTAAGAGACATTGAAGAGAGGCGACCACGGGTCTCCTCGACATGAAAAATTCACATAGAGATCATCAACAAGTAATACCGCCGACGGAAGAGATAAGGATATGTCAAAAGAGACATAGGCTTGTCGGCGAGAGATATCCACCAGTCTCATCAACAAAAGGGGGACCATAAGAGAAGAAACTAAAATGTAAATATCAAAGAGACCCTGCAACATCGAAGAGAGAAATCCAAATGTCTCTTAGACACTTCTCAAAAGATGGTCAAGGATATATCGAAGAGAGATATAGACGTTGTGATTAAAGTCTCTTCAAAAAAATATGAAATAGTTATCACCAAATTGATTTGGCTGATGAAGTCATCAAAGAGGCAACTACTATTAATGTGCAAGTTGATAGGAATGGTGGCGCGAGCGCGATTTATGAACTAGATCTAGCTCGAGCTTGCTTAATTTTGATAAATACAACCTCTAAGAAATCAAAATTCACTATGAATTGTGGCTAAGTATCAAGAGGACAGAGTTGGGCAAAGGAAAGCAACTCAGAATTTCTAGCATTCATTCAAGTAAGTACATCTTGGCTCAACTGAATGTAATTTTTCAAAGATAGCTTGAAGTACAACACAATTAGGGTTAAAATGGATAAAACCCTAGAGAAAACAAGAGCAAAGAGGAAAAAAACATAAAGTAGGCCATGTAATCAAGACTTAATAGACCAGTGTCTCAGGTCTGGGCCAAAAGCAAGGAGAACAGTTCAATTAAACCCATCATGTGAGACCCTAGAGGAAAAGCACAAGAAATTGGGAGATGTGTGGACTCCACACAGGGGTTGTGACTTGTTCATCTATCACTTTAGGAAGAAGAACAGATATAGCCCAGTTTCAAACCCATGGAATTTGAATCTAGGAAAACTTGTGATGCCAAATGTTTTGTGAACGTAGAACTAATTAAAGCAGTGGCAAAGAATTATAATCCCACAATGAGGGTAATTCAATTAAACAATGGTTCATAGTTTATGATTGTAACATGGAATTATATTTGTATGGTTTTCCAATTGGACACCTCCCTAAAGATTTAATTGCAAATGAGAGACTTGTTGGAAGAGTATCACTGTATGGATACAAGCTATAAGAGGTGGAAGTTGCCTCTGCACAAGCCCAAAGGTCCAAGGAATCAACCTAGGAGATTTTCTAGTGATAAAAGGCCCCCATTCTTTGTAGATTTGTTTGAAGAATACTATCAATACAAATACTATTCAACTAGCCAAGTACTGGGAGTTGATGCCCCTGATAACATGACTATAGCTCCCATGGTTCTAGCTACAGACATTCAAATCCAAGATTTTAGGCCCTATGACTATGTAGATTATCTATCTGAGGCAATTAACAATTCTCTTAATTCTATTAAGAATAATAGTGAAGTTATCTGCTTCAAACACTATTCACTTCTTATGCATATGATAGTGTATGAAGGAAAAGTGTTGGGAATATGGGGAGAAGAATTGAGAATAAAAGATTTGGATAGTGATGGTAATTCTAAACTAGTACAAATGTGGACATCAGTCTGGGATAGTAGATGTGGGAGATCCCACTACCTATACTTTGAAGAACATTTTATCAAACCCTTATACAAATTACTTGGCCACAAATGTGCCTATAATCTATCCCCAAAAGTACAAAGGTTCCTTCGATCAAAGGAGAAGGTTAATGAAGGAAAAATAAATCACAATTGGGGAGATTGGTATGCGTTTGCAGATTGTACTGTCATTAGAGTATATGGATTTGAGGCAGGACCATATTTACTACCTAAGACTATGCCAAATAGGGTTGCATACCTGGAGATCATAAGACAATTTTCTTACTCAGCCTTCATGCATTTGAAAATCTATGGAAGGAAAACTTTCATGCCTTCCACTCTTTGTTTTGGTGACTTCAATATTATTGTTGATACAGGGTATGACTTGGTTGGTAGCAAGCTAGATTATTATGGATTGTCAGTAGGAAACAAGAGAATTTTTTTTGACCCTGAGCATTTCATCTATGATGCCAAAAAATTTCAAAAATTGAAAGGATATGAACATGAGTTCCATGTCGATGATGTCATTAGGAACTATGAGTAAATTCAAGTGATAATGAGGATAAATGTATACAATAGAATTGTTATGGTTCAGGCTTGGAGAATGAATAATAACTCAACCTATGTGGAAGCTTTTCATGAAATTCGAGATCCTATGGAAAGAGTTGAGCAATTGCTTCTACATGAACAAGAAATAATAAAGGATATACCTCTAGTGGAATTTGAGAAGAGAAGAAATGTTGGCTTTAGAAGGTAAGCAGAAAATATAAAACCACTAGGCCATCTATCACCACAACCTACTCCAGAGGTATGCTTCTTAGTTGACACCCCAATCATGATTGAAGATGATACTGAAGGGGAAGAAGAGGTCACACAGATTAACACTCCTATTATTCCCCAATATGAAATTCCACTGGAAAGGAGTGTTATTACCTTTGAAGCTTCCAATGAGCTATATGATATGTGAGACACCGTGCTAGTCAGGAATTAATTGCAGATGATGCATTTGTCCAAACTTCTAAATTTAAGGCTTTCATCTATGAGTATAACAGAAAGGTGGTAAGGGAAAGGATAAAATACATTGACTCTGAAAAGGAAGCATATGCTTTGAAAGAGCTTCAACATGAAATTGATAGAGAGATGAAGAACATGACTGCTAAGAGAGGAAGAGCATTATTGCAAGATGTTGGGGTTATGCTCCTTCCAGGGTGGGATATCAGTTCAACCATTATGTTTGACAGCTTTCTAAAGAGAAAGAATAAAACCTTACACTTGACAAACAAAGTTGGTGATAAGATCTATACTATATCAGGATATAATATTGATAATACTACTTTATAGATATGGGCACTTTACCCGCCAGGGAAAAAGCCTTCCCTTGTTGATCATGATCAAATTTATGGACATCTTTTGGTGCAAAGGGTAGGAGAGACAGATCCTATGGAAACTACTGACTTGAATGTAAATGTGGCCAAGTTCACCAAGGCTCACATTCAAAAATTGATAAGGGATAACAAGGGACTGATAGAAGAGAATGAAAGGCTAAAGTAGGAGTTTATCAGCTATAGAGATAGGCTGCCTTCTTCCTCAAGGCTTTACTCTCCACTGGTGTAGCATGAAAGAAAGGTGATAGAAGCAATGTCAGAAACTACCTACTAGAAATGCATACATGAGAAAGTTCAGAAGGAACAAGAGGAGTTAAAAGGAAAGCTCAAGACCACCATCTTTAAAATGGCATCAAAGATAATCTGCATGATATTTGAAGATATGTATAAGAATTTTGAACAAGTCTGGCATATGCATGACAAAACATATGCAACATTATTGGAAAACACTAGATTGAGTGACAAAATGAAGGAAGTGGAGTCTCACATCATAGAAAAGAAGGAAGATAACACTGTTGTGTTTCAAGAATATCAAGGCTTATGAATTCCCATAAATATTTCCATAGCATCTTGACACATGAGTTAAGTGACTTTAGTCAGCCACTGAGTATGGCCTTTCCCAACTTCTTCGAGGAAACAAAATTGAAAGATCAGGATACATGGAAGGATGAGATAGCCCACTATTTTCTAGTTGTTCTTGATGCAATCAATGATGAAGATGAGGTACTTAAGAAAACACATCAACAACTTGGAAGAATTTTTGAATTGGAGTATGCCATGAAAGATATTATAGATAATGTAGACACTCATGCCAAAAGTGGGTACATTGAGCATTTTTTGAAGATTAACTCGTTCATTGCACATGGGGTAAACCCATAAAAGTGGTTTACAATTCGAATGAGGAAGGAAAACTTGTAAAAAAATGACCCCACAACAAAAAGTTTCATTTTGGGGGTTTGAATGGACTTGTTGTTTTGAACAAACCCAAAAAGGGTTCGCTCGAACTAGGGTTCGAGCGAACCCCCCTTTTCCCTCATTCTCCCCCTCAGGCACTTTGAAAGTCAAGATTTTTATGCTTCGAAGCTTGGGTGGAGGATGAAAATGGAGGAGACTTCACAAACCCAACTGGAATCAGGTAGTCCTCAAAATGAGCTATCCAACGACTATAATTTTAATGTTTAATTTGTTTTTTTAGTTTTATTAAACATAGGTTTTTCATCAAAAATCAAGCTCTTTGTTATGCACATGTGAAAAAATAGTAGATTATCAAAAAGAAAATTGAAAATATGAGTGCACCAGATATTGAAGTCCTTGATCCAACAAAAAATAAATTGAATTTTGATACATATAAAAAAAGTTATGCATTATATGGTCACGCTATGTTTGAATTGTAATTGGTTTGACTTTGAAACTTGATTAAAGAAAAATATTCAATAAAAAACTATCTAACCAAGTGGAAGCACTAGATATCAGAGTTACAAATCTAAATTCAAAGAATTAGAATTTTATCCTTTATGGAAAAAAAGTTATGCATTATACAATGAGCGTTACTTTTTTAAAATGTTGTTTTATGAAAAAACTAGTTTTTGAGGGAGATGGAAAAATAAGTGCAATCTGATTCCAAAATTTTTGAAAAAAATATATTTAGAATCTCTAGACAAAATTTCACGAAACTCTAGTTTGCATCATCTTCAAATTCCTCACGGTTTAGCTGCTATAGGTGCCCAAAAGTGAAGATTTAGTTAAAAAAATTATTTCAATGTCTAGTTTGGCCAAAATTTGTAAACCACTATTGTGGGATCACCCTAGGCCAAGTAAGAGAGGAGTAATAGGGAATGGATTTTGATGGTTTTGATACATGATCATGGTGCATGAGCCTTGAATAGGTCTTAGGTGATCACGAGCGCTTGCTAGAGATTAACAGACTGTAGTGCATCCACCAACAAACTCTCAATATTTTTATGTTTATGCCAATTATGTTTTAGTTATGAAGCGATGTGACTTTTTGTAAATAGGCCTGAAGCTTGTTGCTTCCCATACAAATAGGGAAACCAAGGCCCAATTTTGAAATCATCATCATTAGATCATATTCCATTAGAGTAGGCATTAGTAAGAAGATAGGTTGCATAATCCGCCCATCCATATCATATTAAAAGACTTATGTTACAAATCCTTATATTTTTAAGTAATAAAATGGAATAGACTACTTATAATTCATAATCCATTTTCAGTGTTCAATTATTGTGTCAATTTTCATTGCTTGTCTATTACTTTGTTGTCTGCAAAGTGGTCTTTTCAAGTTATTTAAGTCTTCAATATTTATCATAACACATTTTTTGTGACTATATGGATGCTTTGATAGGTTTTTGGTTGATGTGAATTAAAAATCCTTTCAAATAGTTTACTTTAATTGGTCCCTGCCCAGGGTTAAAATCATATTAAAGGGGTTATTTTATGACCATGTATATTTTTTTCTACATACTTCATCATAAAATTATTAGATCCATTATCACATATAGACCCACAAGAATGGAAAATGTGTCATGAATCCATAATGGAATTCCTAATTCGATGATTATTTTATGATGCAATTATGACGTGAAATTAAAATGCCATTTTTATCCATTGAGCTCATCTTGGGATTTAGGTGTATATTTTCTAACTAGGTTTTTGGGTGCCACTTTTTTTGGTGGTTGTAGATCATGGTTTTGTAATCACTACTTATATTTATATGATGCTTGAGATTTAATTTTACAATAGCTAGATAAAAACCGATTGTGGTGCAAGAGCACCAATCTATTTCAGTGTTTCTACTCTAGTTGTCACATGAAGGGTTGAGTCTTGGTGATTGATTCAACAAATTTTGAGTGTCTTTAGTTTACATAGGGTCTAATGATACCATTTTGATGTAATTGGTGAACTTTGATGTCTTTTGAGTCCATATTGTAAAAGTTGTAAATCATGTTGTCAAGTTTGACAGAAGTTGTCAAAGTAGGTGAGATTTCAATATTCTTATGTGAAGTCATGTTTCTAGGTTGAATAAGGTCTAAAAATGCCATTTTTAATGTTCTAGTTGAATAGGAGGGTCAAATTTCAAAATAATGCAAAATGGGCAAAAATATTGTCAACAAAATATGCAAAAGTACAATTTTTGAACCCCGACGGTCCTAGAGAGTTTGAAAGTTGGTTGTATGGAGTTTAGTCCATATTATCATGAGTGATAAAGTTTAAATAAGTTATTTTCATTGATGTAATGGTTGGTTGAAAGATTTGGAAGCAATAACAATAAGAATTTCCCCTGTTTTCATAAATTTTCTAAGTTTTCTTGTCAATTGCAGGCCTGTACAGACCTGTACTATTGTACAATTCTTTGAAATCATTATGAACATGTGTAGGATTGTTGTATGTCTCTTTTTAATCCATTTGGGTGGTGTTTCATTGAGTAAAACTCATTTTATTGCAAATTTGCAGGGGTCGGTCTAAACTTGTTGATTCAAGGGTTTTGAAGTTTTAAATGGGATTTTAACTCATTCCTCCTATTGTGATCTCTATGGCTTGGAGGAATGAGTCTTATAAGTTATGTTTTGTTGCTAGGATGTTGTTTTTTTGTAGGGATAAATGATTTATGAGGTTTTTGTTATTGTCCCTATAGATTGTGAGTGGAAAAGGGCAAGAAAAGTGAGGTTTAAGGCTAGGGTTTGATAAAAATGGTGAGGAAAGTGATATATCTTGTTATTTTAAGAATTAAAAGGCATGAATAAGGTTATTTTAATTGGTTTCAAGGTCTGAGGAGGTGTGGAATATACTTTTTCAATAAACCCTCGTAAGAATGGCTTGAAATAAGGGTTTCTTGAATAAGTGATTGGGAAAGTGTGTCTCTACAAACAAAGGGTGGATTTGGTGGTTTTGAGTGCTGGTGAGTTCTTCCCCATAAGTTTCTTGAGTTGGTGTCATGAATAGAGAGGTTTCTCTTAGGAAAAATGGCCTAATTCATGGCCTAGGACAATGTAGAAGGCCTAGTTCCAAGTTGTTGTTCCAAAGGATTTACTAGGAATGTTGAGGTATGTTATAGTCTGCCTTAATGGGTCTCTGAATCTATAATAAGTTGGTTGGTTGAGTGAGTTTGGTGTGATTTTGGATCAAATTTCAAGGTCTTCAAACCTACTAGCAAGGAAGAGTGCTTGTGTGGAGAATAACCTTTGAGAGGGTTTGGGGTTCAAAACCCAGTTGAATTCAATTGATTTGGTGTTGATTGTGTTGGAGGTAACCTAGGTTGCTATCAGTTGGTTTCAGAGAAAATGGAGTAGGTCCCTTAAGGAATAAGGTTAAAGGTTTGAGTGCAAGGAAAAGGTGTAATTGGAGGAATCAAAATGACTCCTAAGGGAAGCATTGTTGTTAGGAAGATTGATAACCAGGCTAGAGAATTAGAAGCCTTGAAGAAGGAGGTTGTTGCATTGAAGTCTAAAATTGGGGTTGATATGGATGGGATTGATTCTGAAGAGGAAGAGTTGGATCCAAAATATATGAGGATGTTGAAGCTTTTGAAGGCTGTGAAAGGTGATGGACATGGAAAAATGGACTTGCCTATGTATGGGGGTAAACTAGATGGTGAAGAGATCTTTGGTTGGATAGGATCTATGGAGAATTATTTTCAAAGTAAAGAGATAGATGAAGAACACAAGGTTAAGAAGACAAAAACGAAGTTGAAAGGACATGCCTTGCTATGGTGGAATTTTGTGCAAGAAGAAAGGTAGAAAAAGGGGAAGGATAAGATCACTTCTTGGGAGAGAATGAAGTAAAAAATCAAAGGTAAGTTCTTTCCTAATGATTACAATGTTCAATTGCTTAAAAGACTTCAAAATATTAGGAAAAATGACTTAGATGTACAAGCATACACCGAGTATTTCTATAGGTTAAGAATAAGAACAAAGCATGAGGAAGATGAGGAAGAAAGAATGGCAAGATATCTTAATGGGCTGATGTATAATATCCAAGATGAAATCAGTTTGATGACACCAAAGATAGTAGAAGAATGTTTTCAAATGGCTATAAGGGCTGAAGAGAAAGTGAAGAGGAGACAAGAGAAGGCAACAAGAGGAAAAGGAAATACTTCTAGGGGTAGAGGTACTTTTTCTACACCAAAACAGTCTAAAGAAGATCAAGAAGATGCTGGTAAAGGAAAAGAACAAGTGGTTGAATCTATAGGTGGATGGAGAGGTGGAAGGACAAACTATAGGGGAAAATATACAGATCAAGGAAGAGATCCTAATGTGTTTGTAGGAAGGTGTTACAAGTGTGGTGCGTTTGGTCATCTATTCTTCAAGTGTCATGAAAATTTTGGTGCTACTACAAGCGGGAGTGAGAGAAAAGGTGAAAAGAGAGTTCAACTTGTGCAAGAAGATGAAGAGGAAAGTGTCAATTCATCAAGTCATAATTGTGTTCCTAAAGTTGGTGAGAGTCTGATGTTGTAAAGAAAACTCTTGAAGGCCTCCAAGGAGAAAGAACCACCGCAAAGGAGAAGTCTTTTCAAGATCACCTGCAAGAGAAAAGGTAAGGTATGCAAGTTAGTAATTGATTCAAACCCCAATGATAATATAGTATCAAAGGAAATGGTGGATAATTTGAGTTTGGTAAAATTTCCTCATCAAACACCCCATAAGGTGTCATGGATAAATGATGATCAGTCACTTCTAGTCAATGAGCAGGCTTTAGTTGAATTTCAAATTGGGGGATACAAAGATAGGGTACTTTGTGATGTTCTACCAAGGCAATGTTGCCATTTGTTGCTTGGAAGGCCATGAAAATTTGATAAACATGTGTATGATGGATGGGCTAATACTTACCAGATTGTGCATGAACGGAACTCATTTACTCTGCATCCATTGCAAGAAGAAGATAAGGAGCACACAAGGGCAGAAAAGGTAATCATGATGGGAAGAAAGGAGTATGTGAAGGTTGGGGAAGATGAGAGTAAAGAGGTTGCAGTCACTCTAAGGGATGGAGATCTAAAGACAGTAAATTTGAAGGTTAATATAGTGATTGAAGGCAACAAAGAAGGTGTGAGAGGGATGTTCAAGTTTGAGGTAGAGAAGGTTAAGGGTGAATCCCTTGAAAAGACAAACAATGACTCTAAGAAAGTTGAAGAAATACTGGTTGGGACAATGGTATGTCCTATAGTGGTTGCTAAGGTTGAAGGACAATCAAGTCTTGATAGAGAAAAGACTCCAAGGACTGATAATGTAGTGATGTATAGGTCTGAGAATGAAAGGGCTATGAGGAAAATGAGTTTGATGCCTAAATTCAAGGAAAAGGAAAGAGTGAGACAAGTAGAAAGGAAAGGGTAGAGTCATGATAGTAGGTGTGTTGCTTGGACAAGGCAGAGGGAAGTTGATGTAGGTACAATATCAGTCACAAATGGAAAAGAGGTTGGAGGGTGTTCAAAAAATCAAGGACAACATTTTTAAGTTGGCTATGAACTCAAGAAAGGTAACCATGAAGCAATTTTTCTAAATTTTCCAATCAAGGTATCTTTTGCAGGTTAGGGAAATGGAGTTTTTCAGAGGAGGAACAATTGAAGATCAATTTCTAGAGATATGGAAACCTTTTAGGCGGTGAGTATGGAGCAAGAGCACCAATCTATTTCAGTTTTTTTCCTCTAGTTTTCACATGAAGGGTTGAGTCTTGGTGATTGAGTCAAACTTTTTTGAGTGTCTTGATTCTAAATAGGGTCTAATGAGACCATTTTGATGTTATTGGTGAACTTTGATGTCTTTTGAGTCCATATTGTAAAAGTTGTAAATCATGTTAAAAAGTTGTCAAAGTAGGTGAGATGTCAATTTTCTTATGTTAAGTCATGTTTCTAGGTTGAATAAGGTCTAAAAATTCCATTTGTAATATTCTAGGTGAATAGGAGGGTCAAATTGCAAAATAGTGCAAAATGGGCAAAAATTTTGTCAACAAAATATGCAAAAGTGTAATTTTTTAACCCCAACGGTCATGGGGAGTTTGAAATTTGGTTGTATGGAGTTTATTTGGTTTTTTCATGAGGTAAAATTTTTAAATAAGTGATTTTCATTCATGTAATGGTTGGTTGGAAGATTTGGAAGCAATAACAATACGAATTTTCCCTATTTTTCATAATTTTTTCGAGTTTTCTTGTCAATTACAGGTTTGTACGGACCCGTACTATTGTACCATGATTTGAAATCATTGTGAACATGTGGAGGATTGTTTTATCTCTCTTTTGAATCCATTTGGGTGGCGTTTCATTGAGTAAAAATCATTTTATTGCAAATTTGCAAGGGTTGGTTTGAACTTGTTGATTCAAGGGTTTTAAAGTTTTAAATGGAATTTTAACTCATTCCTCCTATTGTGATCTCTATGGCTTGGAGGAATGAATCTTATAAGTTATTTTT
Source organism: Sequoia sempervirens (assembly GCA_007258455.2). Classification (NCBI taxonomy): domain Eukaryota; kingdom Viridiplantae; phylum Streptophyta; class Pinopsida; order Cupressales; family Cupressaceae; genus Sequoia; species Sequoia sempervirens. The sequence continues at coordinate 95,624,846 of VDFB02000002.1, read as the reverse complement.
TGTTTCTATGATGTTGTTTTTGTGTAGGGAGAAATGATTTATGGGGTTTGTGTTGTTGTCCCTATAGATTGTGAGTGGAAAAGAGCATGAAAAGAGAGGTTTAAGGCTAGGGTTTGATAAAAATGGTGAGGGAAGTGATATCTCTTGTTCTTTTAAGCATGAATATGCATGAATAATGGTTTTTTAATTGGTTTCAAGGTCTGAGGAGGTGTGGAATATAGTTTTTCAATAAACCCTCATAGGAATGGCTTGAAACAAGGGTTTCTTGAATAGGTGATTGGGAAAGTGTCTCTCTCCAAAAAAGGGAGGATTTGGTGGTTTTGATGGCTGGTGAGTGCTTCCCCATAGGTTTCTTGAGTTGGTTGCATTAATAGAGAGGTGTCTCTTTGGAAAAATGGCCTAATTCATGGCCTAGAACAGCGTAGAAGGCCTAGTTCCAAGTTGTTGTTCTAAAGGATTTACTAGGAATGTTGAGGTATGCTATAGTCTTCCTTAATGGGTCTTTTAATCTATAATAATTTGGTTGGTTGAGTGAGTTTTGTGCGAGTTAGGATCAAATTTCAAGGTCTGCAAACCTACTAGCAAGGAAGAGTGCTTGTGTGGAGAATAACCTTTGAGAGGGTTTGGGGTTCAAAACCCTATTGAATTCAATTGATTTGGTGTTGTTTGTGTTGGAGGTAACCTAGGTTGCTATCATATTGGAATTTCATAATAAGGAATAAAAAATGGAAAAAAAGATAAGAGTCTCATTAGACTCTATTTGGCTAATTCAATATTGTTGAATGTGCATGAAGAGACCATTATAGCACTTATTTTAAAGAAATTGGGAGATACATATCAAGCTAATTCTATAGTTAATAAAATATTTCTAATAAAAAAGTTATATACCATCAAAATGGAGAGTGGGGGTTCTATAGTTTAACACTTGAATTAATATTACTGGAGCATTTCAAAGTTTAGGCCATAAGAATCATCCTTTTTCAAACATGGATTGCAAATAATTCTGAAAATTTAGAAGTATTTTTCATTAACATTATTGTCTACTACATGTAAAATAGGAAAAATTCATTATGAAGTTTGATCATGAAATTTAAAATAGGCACCTCGAAAAAAAAGTAAGGCCTATCAGTACAATATTCATTTTGATTTAATTTTCAGAAATTTTATGAAGTTTAATGTTAAATTAAATTAAATTTCCACCATATAAATACAATAGGGTCTTGGGAAGGATATCTCTCAGCTTATTTTACATAGATTTTTCTAAATATAGGTATGCTAGTTCAATATTATTGAATGTACATGAAGATACCATTATAGCACTTATTTTAAAGAAATTGGGAGATACATATCAAGCTAAATCTATAGTTAATAAAACATTTCTAATAAACAAGTTATATACCATCAAAATGGAGAGTGGTGGTTATATAGTTTAACACTTGAATTAATATTACTAAAGCATTTCAAAGTTTAGGCCATACGAATCATCCTTTTTTAAACATGGATTGTAAATAATTCTGAAAATTTAGAAGTCTTGATCATTAACATTATTGTCTACTACATGTAAAATAGGCAACATGTAAAATAGGAAAAATTCATTATGAAGTTTGATCATGAAATTTAAAATAGGGACCTCGAAAAAAAACATAAGCCCTGTTAGTACAATATTCATTTTGATTTATTTTTCAAAAATTTTATGAAGTTTAATGTTAAATTAAATTAAATTTCCACCATATAAATACAATAGGATCTCAGGAAGGATATCTCTCGGCTTATTTTACATAGATTTTTCTAAATATAGGTATGCTAGTTCAATATTGTTGAATTTACATGAAGATACCATTATAGCACTTATTTTAAAGAAATTGGGAGATACATATCAAGCTAAATCTATAGTTAATAAAATATTTCTAATAAACAAGTTATATACCATCAAAATGGAGAGTGGCGGTTATATATTTTAACACTTGAATTAATATTATTGAAGCGTTTCAAAGATAAGGCCATAGGAATCATCCTTTTTTAAACATGGATTTCAAATAATTCTGAAAATCTAGAAGTATTGGTCATTAACATTATTGTTTGCTACAATGTCATCCAGTGTATTATTGTCAATGTTCATATGTTCTTTCAAGTATTTAATATTATCATCATCCTCATCTTGACCTGCATCATCTTCATCATCATTGAAATTTGACTGTAGACCATCTATATTGTTACCAAATGTATTTGATCATCATTTTCTATACCATCCATATTGTTGTCTTCCATAACATCATCTAACTCTGGATTGTTGTCTTCTTGTGCCTAAACATAGCCATGCTCAACATCATCATCGATGTCAAATTCTTTGATGTTCTCTAATCCCTCTCTCTCTCATTTTTCCGGCCATCATTGTTTTGCTCAATATCCACTAATGTTTCATCAAATATATGCCTTAATCTTGGATCATAATGTATGAAAAATATCCATTTCGGGTCCAAAATATTTTCATAAAAAAATACCTACACATGAACGACATACATATATTAGATGTATGTTACAACAATTTTATTGATTAATAAACACATGAATATATTCACAATAAACTGTGAATTAATGGATTAATGATCACTACTACTTCTTGTTTGAGTTAAAGAAATACCTGCTAACAATGAATTGGTAGAACATAAGGCTCCTTATCCTCTGCTAGGAAGCATGAGGAATCTATAGAAAACAATCCACTATGGGTATCATGTCTTTGTGTCCTCTCCAATGCTTCATACCATTTACACTTAAAAATACAACATTTAAAAGAGCGGTAATCCAACTCAATAATTTCTTGTATTTTTTCAATATATTGTAGATTCCTTTCAATTATATTCTTATCTTTTGAGCTTGATTGACTAGATTATTTGAAGTCAGCCATGATGCCACAATCGAAGGATCATCTCTTTACATCTATACTTTCTACACAATAATGTCGACCATATGCCCACATTGTTGGATATTTCCTTGCCTGTGAAAGACCATTTATTTTAGTGAAAACAAATATAATGACGAATATTAAAATAGTTAATAGTGTCAAAACTGTAAGGAAACAACATTTTGTAAAATTCCAACTGTACCTTTCTTTCACATCCTCTAAACATGTTGATTTCATCTTTTTTTACGTTTCAATCTATACCTGCATCTTCTATTTGATTTTGAATTTGTTTAGTAACCCATTCTAGTGTGCAATATTTTCCCCATTCCCCAAGCAGATCAGTGGTAAGTGGAGTATTCCTTGGGTTCGATCTCTTAAACTGTCTCCTTTCTTCTAACACTTCTCTCTTTTTTATCATGCAGATCAATCCATTTGTTCATAAAATTCCATGTGGTATAGAATGAACTTGTCGAGTATAGAACTTTCGTCTACACCTATTACATGTCAACATGTTTATTTCAAACTCCAAATGTCATGTTGTTAGTTTGAAAAATAAATTATAGAGTAAATTAATGATTGCAAGAAAAACAACCACACTAATCATGAATTTACTTACTAATTTCCACTTGAACACCATTACATTGTGGTTTTTCTCTGTCAATAATATTTGATGCTCGTTCTTCATCCTAGAAGCATGGCCCATATTCAAAATCCTTACCAAGGAATTCACATAGGAAGAAAAGTGCTTCATTCAATACATACCCTTTAGCCATGCAACCCTCTAGATGTGCCTTTTGTCAGACATATCTTTTTAGAGTTTTCATATACCTCTCAAATAAAAAGATCCACCTCGTTGATATAACACTCGCCAATTCAATGTCATCGACTAGGTGTATAAGTAAATGGACTTGTAGGTCCATGAAACTTGTAGGGAGCTCCTTCTCAAATACACATACAATTTCTGCAATTTCCTTCTTCCATTTTGGCACTTCACATTCGTGGATCTCCTTGGAGGTCACCCACCTAATATAAGAATAGTAAATTAGTATGAACCTTTAGTCAAAAATTAAAATGCAATATAATATCTCTATGTCTCTCACACACGAACATTTCATATAACCACATACCTTGCAAATGTTGGCAATCAACTTATGGCATTCCTTAAGTCAACTATAAGACATGAATCCCCTTTAATTGACAATGGCATCATATGCTATCAAACACACTTATGAAAAGGTCATTAGTAATTTTTTCTCACACAACAAAATATCAAAATATATTTAGTACTTAATCAATGTTGCCAGCAAATGTTAAATGATGATATATAATACCTTCATAAAATTATGAAAATCATTTGTTTTAAATCTTGTGATATGTCCATCAACTGTAAAAGCTTTACCCAGTGATGACCCATAGACAATAGGTGTCCTTATTGAACAGATGACATTTTTTAGTTGGTCTAGCTCTTCTTCTTTTTCAAAATCCATGGAGCTTCTGCATATGTTTCATTTTCCATGTTTGGCCACAAATGTTTTCTATCAAATTTGGTAGGCGAAAGAGCAATATCTCTCCTCGAAGACAAGGTGTCCTCTTTTCTTGATATATGTCAAAATATAAAATCTAGGACATTTTTTAAGATGTGCATAGGATCTAATAGGTGAGATATTAATAGATCCTTCCAGTAAGGGAGCTCATAAAATATGGATTTCTTTTTCATTCCTTCTGGAATATTAACTACAACTTGTTTTGGTTCTTCAATTGAATCACCCCGATCAAAAAAATCCTCCCAGGCTTTCAATTTAGCATCTTTATACTTCTTAAGCCAATCACCTGGACCCATAATCATGGGAGGGCCTCTATTTTCAAATTTTCCATCAAATTGATTCTTCATGCGATTTCTAAACTTATGATCTAGTGGTAGAAAACCCTGTTGTTTGCGTAAATAAATTTATGTAGATCTTTAGAATACTGCCCTTGAAAATTTTTTGCACATCTTGGAAAGGAAAATATCCCCTTGAATCCTTTCAATTCAATAAGCAATGTTAATAACATCAAAAAAATAGTATAAAACTAAGTATGAAAGTTGGGATGAAAATAAATCATGACTGTAAATACATAAATATTTTATCTTACTAGAACAAACACCAAGTCTTGGGAAATCATGAATAGTCCAACATAGCACACCATACAACATGAAGGACCTATTTGATGGAGGATGTGATATGTCATACATTCTTATGCCTTTCCATAACAGTTGCATCTCATCAATAAAAGGTGTAAGATAAATATCCATGTTTTTAACTTGATGTTTTCCTGGAACAATGAGAGTCAGCATAAGGTGCTCCATTCTAACACTCATCCATGGGGGAATATTGTATACTATCAATCCAACTAGCCAAACACTATAATTTGAGCTCGGGAAAGAGAATGGGCACACTCCAGCAATTGCAAGACCAAACCGGATACTATGGGGTTCATCTTTGAATTTTCTTGGTCATTTTTCCTCTATGTGTTTCATTGCTTTGGAGTCGGCTATAATTCACATGAATCTATCTTTACTTATGTTCTTTGCATGAAAATCCATCAATTGTGCAAGTGACTTGCAACAAAACATTTGTTGAAGTTTAGGTATAATTAGCATGTGACGTAAAACCTTCTTTGGAACTACAGGACCTTGTACATTTGTATGATATCTCTTCTCTTTGCATACAGGGCATTCTACCTTTTTTTGGTATTCATCTCTATATAAAATGCAATCATCTTTACATGAATGAATTTTCTTATATTCAATCCCCAACTCAACAAACAAAAAATGTGCCTCTCTGCAAGTTGATGGCAAAAAATTCTCTTCAGGGAATATTTTAGTTTTTAGTGCCCTGTAAGATTTCCAGAGATTAAATCAATTGAATGTTTGACTTATGATGAACATGTTTGATATTTCAATCTATGCTAGGACTGTTTATATACAATATATTGTTTTAAAATCCCCTTAAAGAAATATAAACGAAGTTGATGAATGTTTACGAATTATGTACACCAATTGACAATGCAAAGTAAGAAATAGATTTCAACTCACTTCAGTAGGGTAGTGAGTCCTTTGTTTGACCAACCAAATAGTGACTCAATTTATAATAATATTAATGTGCATGCCAGTTTTGAGGTTCTACTTGCACCCGATTTGAACACGGGTGTCTTCGCTACTTGCTTGATGGAGTCTTTTAGGTTGTTATCATCAACATTACGTTGGTGGTAATTACCCCTGCTATCATAGTTATTGTCAACCATATGATCATTATTGTCATCATTGTTTCCATCCCCAAAGAAACATGTAAGCATTTCATTTAATCCTTCTTCATGCACTACATTTTCACTATCATCATCATCATCATTAAGGCTAGGTGGCATGTCATCAGTGTATGCAGATCTCATCAGCTCTTCAAATTTCCCAGCTGGTAGTATTCTCTTCAATCTTGCTCTTTTCACCTTGGTATTGTTTAAAGGATGGTTTGGATCATCTTGTCCAAATCTTAATAACCCAATTGGATCATGGGTATTAGTATGTGTTTCATCAACATCTTCTACCTATCAACAAACGCAAGCATTATTTAATGTTTGCCAACAATTGGATAAATCATAAATGCATCAATTTCAAAGAAATATAATCAAATATGGCTTAAAAAATAAAAATATAAATTGTATGAACATATATACATCAATTGAATAATGGAACATTATTTTATAGACTGCCTTTTTTATACAATAATTTAAATAAAACACAATTTTGAAAACATAGTTTATAAAACATCAGTCCACACTCATTTATTATTGTTTGGTTTTCTGCCCTCATGAACATCCTTAGGGAGACCTTGTTCTTCCCTTTTCTTTTGCGCAGGAGTGCATTTTAAGAATGAGTAATCAATCAATCACTCATCCCCAATGGTAAGGCCCATAATAGCCTCAACCATTATCAATCTATCAACCTCTCTTTCCATATCTCCATCTTTATCATTTATAACCTCAACAAATTGACAATTTGTTCTTATAGTAGGGTCCCTTCCCTTACTACAATTTATAAATCCTGCAATATTTTTGTGTGTGTATGCACATTCATCTATATACATAAGATGACCTCTATTAATTTGTTTTCCACTTTCCAATTGGAGACGATGTGTATACATATTTGAATTTAGACCATATGCTGACATGCTAGGCTTATATTCTGCTAGCCTTCTCCATTCACCATTGTAATATTATGGACCATAATATGGCATTAATCTCCTAGTGGTTTGTTTTCAATTTTTTCTATGTTTAGATCCCACATGTACATTTTGGACAATAAAGAGGCCTAGATTTTCTCCATGAATATTGGAGGGTCGTATCATGTAGCAGTATCCCCAAAATTGAAAAACCTCGTACACTCTAAGTAGTTGTTGATCACTAGGCCAAGTGCAATATAGTTGATGATCAAATGTATCTTTGTAAATTGATCCCAAACTCAGGGGCAAGTCATCATATCCATCACATTAATTCTCATAGGGTATGTAGTCCACCTTCCCCCTTGTCTTTAAGAAAATTATGCATCTTTAAACCGGTTCTTATTCTGTTACTTGTTTTCGTCAATTCCTCATCTTCTGAGCTGGTATATTGGCACATATTTTTGTTAGATGTATCATCTGATAAATGATCATTGCCCTCTAGGCTGGAAGTCGGTGATCCAAGAAACTTTAAACCAAGAACTTTATCCTGTAAGTATCCATTAAGAAAAAAATTAGTTATTTAAATAATATAAAATAATGTTTAAACAAAGTATGCATGTTATTTATATCAAATTGGAAAATTCCTTACCACAATTCCTATTGGATTTGAATCGATTGTAGGAGGCATACTACAGACTGGAAGCTCATCATATATGTAATGTCTTTGTACTGTAGTCCTGACCAACCTCTTGTTCAGTGCAATCATTTGTTATGTCTGCAAGATCCATTGTCATATCCTCTTCCACCCATTGTCCTCTACATGATTTAACAGTTTTAGATCCACGTCCATGTACATATCTTCTTCTTTTTCTAGTTGAATTCTCAGGCTCTGTATTTTCTCCAATCTCTATCTAAAACAATCAACAACATGCATTAATGTATGTCAAGATTGGATAATACAAATTACAAATTTCAATAATACTATGAAAAAAGATGGACATATCGCAAAATGCCATCAAATCACTTTTTCCTAAGTTAAGTCAAAATTTGAGTACCTGATGTCCCGCTTCATCCGTTGTGTCCTCATTTGCTATGACATGATCTGTTGCCATGGCCTTGTCTCACCCCTATAATACACAACATAGTAAATATTATTTAGTACACCAATTATATCACTTCAACAAATATGCGATCCAACACAAAACCTCACTTTAGTCATATATTTGACATATTGATATCATGTTTTGGCCATCCTAATTTTCAAACTTTTCCCTTGATCATAGAATCACATTTAATCACCATTTATGTGCATTTTCAACCAATAAGTTTTACCTCAAAGGCCTCATGGACAAAAAAATGACTTTATCTCCTCTATGTTTTAGCATTTGTGAATTCATAAACACCTTCCTCCTTTGGTTGAGCTTGCTTTCTCTTCTTACCTCTATTGTATCTACAAATTTCGTTGTCATATCTATTTCCACCCACTTTCCTCTCTGTGATTTAGTAGATCTACGCCGTCCACGTCCTCTCTCCATGGCATCCTCTAGATCCTGTAATACACAAAAATGACAATAGTCACATAACAGATGTGCACCAAGAGAATATTATTGAAATTATCTTGTTAATATGCTCGCTTTTCATTAAGACACACTATGAAAAACAAAATAGGAAATTGCAACATTTTTCTCTTCACAAAAATTTTACACACGAAATGTCGACAACTAGAGCTCAAATATCTCTAGAAAGCATGCAACACACATAGGATGTTGATGCAATTTCAGTGTCACATGATAATGATTTAGTTCTCATAGATGATTTTTCATAATTCCCCAATAAGCCCTATATCTAGGCTGATAGTAATGAATTAGGGTTTGTCCTTTTATACAAATTTGTAACATGCAATTTGAAATATTTCACACTTTATATGACTCATCTAGTTGTATAAGTTGAACATGGGCCCATTTAAATTTAAATTTAAAAGTTTAGGGTTCATTTCTGATTTCACAAATCTAACCTCTATTACTTTTGCACCCAAAAAATTGACATGGGATAAGGAATAGATAAAATAGGGAACCATGATTTCTCCCTTGGAACATATGAAGATGAAGTCAATTTAGGATAAATTTATTTATCAACTTCCAAGCAAAATACATCATTTTGCACTACTAGGTGCTAAATTAGGTGCACTTTGCACCGCCTTTGGCACCCCAAACAAATCACATTCAGGGCTAAAAGTTGGCACTAAATTTGGTGTTAACTATGCCTACTATAGCATTGACTACTGAATCAAAAACAAAAATCAAATACTTCCCATGTCAAGGAAGAGATGAAAGGAGAAAAATACCGTGTGAAGGAAGAGAGGAGAAAAAAAGGGAAAAATGGGGCGAAGGAGGGCTACAAGCAAATAGATTAGAAATTCAATTTAGTTTGCGACACCATAGGTAAGGTTACAATTTGTTTTTTTCATTCCCACAAATATTTTTTTATTGGATTAAATGGAGAGGATTATGAAGAAAGGGTTGTGAATATTTTTTTGTTGATAGGTGAATCGTTCAAGTCTCATGTGGTTGAAAAGGAGGGTAAAATTGTAGACATTGCATTATTTCCTCCGCATCTAAGAGTAGTGAACACGTTTTTGAAACCCCAATGCCCTGGTTTGCTTATCATTCCCATCCCAATATTTTGGATTCTAGTTCAATTTCTCAGAACTTCCTTCCATACCTTTCTCTAAAGATAACTTTCTCGCTTCCTTCCTAAAAAGGTAGTTGAGTGCTTTCAAGACAGGTCATTAAACTACATCCACCCCACTGCAGCTAGGTCCCGTGGGAACAAAGGTTGGTCGAGACAATACGAGGAGATAGGTATTTTGAGATGATAGCCAAATAATAGATCATTTCCTCAAATTTGTGAGACCTTCAGGCTTAAATTAACTATTACTAATTTTCAATTATTCTTTTACAGAACAATGAGCTCGTCATTTTGAATTGATTGTGCGCACACATTCATTTTATTTCTAATCAATGGATGCAACTCGAGCATGAGACCTATCTATGTTAACTCTTAATAAAACCACACTTCTCACCCTTTTTATCCCCCAAAGATTACCATTCTATACAAGTGCGCAAAGATTTATTTTTTACAATACATATGTTTCCTTTTTTATATATTTATATCCTTTCAAATATATTTATATTCTATACAGGTGCACAAGCAATTTATTCATAAGCATTTAAATCTAGAAAGAGAGTCATTCAAGGTAAAACTTTCATACCACAAATTGGACAAAAAAATTCATACCTAACAATGTGTACTTTGTTTGCCTCCATAGACTAGACAAAAATAATTTGCTCTAGGTCACCTCAAAATGTCAAGCAATAGAGGGAAGAGAGCAAAGGGAGCAGACTCTGGCCACAATGAGGTAATTCATTGTCAATTTATATATTTTTAAATGTTTCCATTTTTTCTTTCATTCTTAGTTTTTATTTTTTTTATTTTTAAATTTAAAAGAAGAAATTTATTATATATATATATAGGGACATGAGACTGACAAAGATAAAGAGGAATTAGCTTCCATATTGGGGGTAGAAGCAGTGAAAAAAATGGATGTTGTGGACTTGAAAATGCTTTCCAGATACATAGAAAAATGATCTAGTGAATCCCCTCAAATATTGCAACCAAATCAACCATGTCAAAGGGAATCAATTGATTCCCCAAGCAATCCTGGATTGAGGAAAAGATCCAGGAGGAAATCATTAACAATAAACTCTAGGAATGTAGAACAAGTACCAAAGATTCTCACTGTCCCAACCACTCCTGGGACACAAACTTCTTCCACCATGCCATGTTTTGCATCTTGCATTTGTAGCTATGATACCAAAATAGAATACGATGTGGTTTCAGGGGAAGCCCGAATTATAGATGCTAGAAAAATGTTTGTGAATAGGTTGAAGGAATCATGATTTCAACAATTCAAAGACCATCTACATTTTACATTCTCAAAGATACCCATACACCTGCAAAAAGTAGTTATCCATGACATGGAGATTGAATTTGGCATAGGCTGGTCTGCGAAGAAGGTAAAGCTATGAATGTCTCAAAACTGCAAGAGATTTTGGTGCAACCAAACAAAGAAGATAAAAAAAAACTCCCTCCCGAGCTAAGGCTCAAAAAAAGGCCAATTGATATAAGTGTCAAAGTATGGAAAGAGCTTGTAAAAGCATATGATAAGTCCAATGCACAGAGGAAGTCCGGTGAGGAGAGTACGCAGGTATTTGAATTTTCTCATAAGATTATATCAAATTTATTAAACAATTTTTAAATTTTATTTGTGCATAGTTAAATTGAATTAGTATATGTTTCAGGACAAGGCCTCCAAGGCTAGGCTTGAAAAACTTCGTGCCACACATCACAGTGGCCAGAAAGGTTTGCAGGCCTTGATCTGTACATTTGTAAGTATATTTAATATGTTCAATGATTTTTTATTTATTTCCTAGGAAAAATTAAATGATTGCATATTAATTAATTTAACTAGTTCATGTGCCATGTTTTGACAGGAGGATAAATATGGCTTGCATCCAAAGCAATTTGAAAAGGAGAAGTTACAAAGCAAAAAGTGGGCTGATTTTGTAATCTGGATGGAGAACAAGGTATCAATAGTTGACCTTCAATAACTTAGTTGGATATTGTTGTGTTAATATGTCAATTTTCATTTCTTGTGTTGATTTGTTTATTGATGCATAAGATGAGTTCTAAAGTGCTTCTATGTTGGCCCTAGATCCCACTCATTTGTCCCATTATTTCATGTTGAGGAACAAAAATATTGTTTGCCTTAAAGGGAAGTGGGTGACATTCATGCCTTATTTTCATCGCATCTTTTAATTAATGACCATGGTCTTTTAATATCTCTTAAGTTTCTTCATTTAAGTTATGAGTTGTATCATTTGAGTAACTTAGTCCCATGTTGATTTGATTTATCTTATTTTCTCTCAAACATGGTATCTCAAGGAGTGCTTCCTTGAATTCATGTTGCCATTCTACTAAGTGATCCACATGCATCTTTGTCATCCTTCCTCAAGATGTTGCCATTCTTTTAACATGTAAGAATGTTTTAATGCCTCTTGTTAGGCATCCTATAGATCTAACACATCCTTGTAGTATACATCACTTGGTGTAGCTAACCAGCCACTTAATTTTTCCATCTAATTTAAAAATAGGCAGTAAATTCTTGTCTTCCAAGTTTAAAAAACTCCATAAATAAAGAAATCAGTAGTAAAAAATCTGCAACCTGGTCTGATCAACATAGAGAAGCTTGAAATACTAGACTTCTTAACATTCAAAAGTTAAATGGAATGTCCTTAACACCCAGTAGAGCTATCCAAAAAAGCTAACTAAAAACACAAAAGTGCTCCCACACACAATGGCCTAATGGCTGGTTGTCATAGAAGTCAAACTACCGAAGTAACAACACTGATCAAGTTAACATATATGCATCATTTGCATAAATAGCTAAACCATTTATGCACATGAATAAATAGTAGAAGGATGTAGATGAACTCAATTCATTTGACTTTATGCCTCTTGGTAGGCATTCCTCTTGAATCTCTAATATCAGGTGCCCGAGACTTCCCTGTAGCTTTTACCTTTTCTCACCGCCTTTCCTCTTCACTGTCAGACTCATCTCCTTTTTCCTTATCTGCATTTTTGGCTTCGGCTTCTAATTCATCCCATGTTTTACCTTCCTCCTCTTCAGAATTTTCTTCTTCTTCTTCTTCGTCCTCATCTGACTCCATAAGAGATTCATCTTTTGAACCTTCCTTATCTGATTTTGATTCCTCTTCTACATCAGAGGGTTCATATCCTTGATTTGACTCTTCTAAATTATCAAAATCAGAATCACTAGTTTCCATATTCAAAAATTCCCAACCACCATCTTCAATAAATTTATCTGGATCATCAGTAATAGTCTTCAAAATTGGCCACTAGTTCAAGCTCATTCTTCTTTCATAATACTTTATATCCATGGAGTTCAACCATTCCTTGATTCCATCAAGTGAAGATTGAGGAATGGTGTCAATGCGGAGTACATTGTGCTTGAAGTCTTTGAAAACAATAGCCATATCAAATTCCTTTTTCCCAATCCTACTCTCTCAAGGTTAACAATCTCAATCTCACTAATAGTGATTACTAAGAAAGGTAATTCCACCAACTCTACCAAACAGTTTACCATAGGAACAATAAAAGAAGAGGCTTTGAAAGGAACTCCATGAAAACCAAGCTCTTTAAATGGTATATCAAACTCTAGTTCAAAATATTTTAGATGAGGTTGCTCCCATAGCTCTCTTACTCGCTTGACAAATCCTTGAAACTCTACATTGATTTTATTTTTCTTGTCCCTCTCTTGTTGTTCTTCCTCAATTTCATCAGGATCATACATTGACCTTCTTTCCCCTCCTAAAGTTTGTACCACATCCATTACCTCCACATAAAACTAGACATCCTTGGTCTTCTTGGTTCCCATGCCATGATATGGTTATGCAAATAAAAATGAAGCAAAGTGATCATCTCCTTCTCTGCTGGCTGGAAGAATGCATGCTTAATGTTTTGATACATGCTATCAACTCTATCTTCTGCTCTCATGGTTGAATACCAAAAACCATTATGGTAGGCCTCTAGAGTTCTAGTTATCTTTCTTCCTCTTCCACCAAAATTTGGTCTGATCCACAAGTCTTCTAGCCTAATTGGCTTTGTTTTTTAAAGCTGAAGTTTCTCCTGAGTCACCAATGTAGCTCTCTATTCCTTTTCAGACTCTTTCATTGCTACAAGCAATTAACACCTAATTGATTAACAATCTCAATCTCACTAATAGTGATTACTAAGGAAGGTAATTCTGCCAACTCTACCAAATAGTTTACCGTAGGAACAATAAAAGTAGAGGCTTTAAAAGGAACTCCATGAAAACCAAGCTCTCTAAATGGTATATCAAACTCTAGTTCAAAATATTTTAGATGAGGTTGCTCCCATAGCTCTCTTACTTGCTTAATAAATCCTTGAAACTCTGCATTGATTTTATTTTTCCTATCCCTCTCTCATTGTTCTTCTTCAATTTCATCAGGATCATACATTGACCTTCTTTCCCCTCCTAAATTTTGGACCACATTCATTACCTCCACATAAAACTAGAGATCCTTGGTCTTCTTGGTTCCCACGTCATGATATGGTTATGCAAATGAAAATGAAGCAAAGTGATCATCTCCTTCTTTGCTGGCTAGAAGAATGCATGCTACAATGGTGATGATGATGATGATGAGGTAGTTGCTAGTAGTAGCCAGTGACATTCATGATCATATAGACAGCATCATGGATCATTGTTGATATATTGTTATGATGCCTCTTTTCATGGTTACTATCATATGTATCATTTTCATGGCCTACAATACTATATTATTGAGTTGTATCATATTGAAATGTATCATTTTCACTTATATCATTTAGACATGTATCATCTTGACTTGTATCAATTTGAGTTACATAATTTATCATTTTTACTTATATCATTTGTACATGTATCATTTTGACTTATGTCGATTGTTGGACATGTATCATTTTGACATGTTATTGATCTACTGGAATATTTGACTTCAACTTGTTTTAGTTATATATGATGATGATCTTATCAGTATTGACGTGTCAATTTATATATATTAAAAGTGGTTGATGACTTTTGGATGGGTATTATTACGTATGATGATTTTAATTTACTGCTCAGGATGGATGTTGTCAAATTCAATTAAATTATAGATATTTGACTCACTTGTTTTAATTATAGATGATGATCATGTTATAATAATTATCTTGTTATTTAATCATCTGAGTTAAATAATTAAATTACTTACTCTATAATCATATGAGTTATTTGAGAGGCATGATACATTTAACTAATTGAATTGAAATAAAACATATTAAATTAATAAATGGAAGCAAAACAAGAAGCATTTTTAGAAGCAACAATGGAAGCCAAACTAGAAGCAAACCAAAAGCAATATTAGAAGCAAAATTGGAAGCAAAACTAGAAGCAAACCTGGAAGCAAAACCAGAAGAAAAAATGGAAGCAAAACTAAAAGAAAACCTGGAAGAAAAAATAGAAGCAAAACTAGAAACAAAACTAGAAGAAAAATTGGAAGCAAGATTGGAAGAAAAACTAGAATCAAAATTGGAAGCAAACCTAGAAGCAAAAATAGAAGCAAAACTCGAAGCAAAAATGGAAGCAAAAACAGAAGCAAAACCAGAAGCAAACTTGCAAGCAAACCTGCAAACAAACTAGTAAGCAAAACTGCAAGCAAACCTAGAAGCAAACCAACAAGCAAAACTGGAAGTAAAACTAGAAGCAAACCTAGAAGCAAAGCTAGGAGCAAAACGAGAAGCAAAAATGGGAGTAGACATGGAAGCAAAACTAGAAGCCAAGTTGGGCGATAATTTAGGTGCTATTTCCGACATTATTTCCCAATGCTATTCCCAGTGCTAAAGGAGGTGCTATTGTTGGCACCACTTTTCCAGTGCTAAAGTGAGCGCTAAATTCTTTGGAAAATCTGACACAAAATCTGGTGTCAAAATGAACATGCCATTTAGCACTGAATTTTGCACCGTGAGATGTGTCCAATTGATGAACACAAATACACTAAATTCTGGCATTATTTTAGGCACTAATTTCCTGTTGTGTTGTAGTGATATGGTTTAGGGTTGAGGGTATATGATATAGGGTTTAGGGTTGACTCTATATGGTTGAGGATTTATTATATAGGCCTTAGGGTCCAAGGCTGAGGGATAGGGTTTAGGGTCAAGATGGTATATGGAATAAGGTTGAGGGTTGAGGGTTTACCCTATAGGCTTTAAGGCTTAGGGTTGAGGGATAAGGTTTAGGGTTGAGGGTATAGGGCTTAGAGTTGAGTGTATAGGGTATAGGGTTGAGTATATGTTTTAGGGTTGAGAGTATAAGATTGAGTTATAAGGTTTAGGTTTGAGGGTATAGGAACCTTTAGGGTCGAAGGTATAAGGTTTAGGGTAGAGTGTATAGGTTTTATGACCTATGGTTGAGCATAGGATTTAGAGTATAGGGTATATGATATAGTATATAGGGTTTAGGGTATATCATTTAGGAGTGTATAGGTTTGAGGGCTCATCCAATAAGCTTTAAGGCTTAGTGTTGAGGGATATGGTTTAGGGTTGAGGGTATATGATATAGGCTTTAGGGTTGATTATATATCATTGAGGGTTTATTATATAGGCCTTAGGGTCCAAGGTTGAGGGATATGGCATAGGGTTTATGGTTTAGGGTTGAGGGTTTAGCCTATAGGCTTTAAGGCCTAGGGTTGAGGGATATGGTTTAGGGTTGATGGTATAAGGTATAAGGTTTAGGGTTGAGGATTTAGGGTTTAGGGTTGAGTATATGGTTTAGGGTTGAGAGTATAATATTGAGTTATAAGATTTAGGTTTGAGGGTATAGGAACCTTGAGGGTTGAAGGTATAAGGTTTAGGGTAGAGTGTATAGGTCTTATGACCTAGGGCTAAGTGTAGGGTTTAGAGTATGCGGTATATGATATAGTGTATATGGTTTAGGGTATATCGTTTATGACTCTATAGGGTTGAGGGTTCATCCAATAGGCTTTAGGGCCTAGGGTTGAGTGACATGGTTTAGGGTCGAGGGTATATGATATAGGGTTTAGGATTGAGTGTATATGGTTGAGGGTTTATTATATAGGCCTTAAGGCCCAAGGTTGAGGGATAGGATTTAGGTTCAAGAGGGTATATGGTATAGGGTTGAGGGTTTATCCTATAGGATTTAGAGCCTAGGATTGAGGGATAGGGTTTAGGGTTGATGGTATACGATATAAGGTTTAGGGTTTAGGGTTGAGTATATGGTTAAGATTTTAACCTATTGGCTTTAGTTCCTATGGTTGAGGGATAAGGTTTATGATATAGGGTATATGGTTGAGTATATGGTTAAGTGTTGAACCAATTGGCTTTAGTTCCCTAGATTTACCTCTCTTTATCTAACCTCTCTCTATGTACTATCTACCTCTCTCTCTATCTCATCTTTCTATCTATCTCCCCTTCCTACATCTCCCATCATCCCTCCTCATTTACCTCTCCCTTCCTCCCTATGTATATATCTCCTTTCTTTATAAGGTTTAGGGTTGAGAGTATAATATTGAGTGATAAGGTTTAGGTTTAAGGGTATAGGAACCTTGAGGGTATAAGCTCTAGGGTAGATCATATAGGCTTTACAACCTAGGGCTAAGTGTAGGTTTTAGGGTTGAGGGATAAGGTTTAGGGTTGACAATATAGGGTATCTATGGTTTAGGGTTATGGGTATAGAGTTTAGAGTTAAGTGTTTAGGTGTTAGGGTTAAGTTAATAGGGTTTTGATAAGTTAAATCCATTGTAAGCCCAAAACTAAGCAAAACATGTACATGTTTTGTTAAGTTAAAAGCATGTACATTTTTTGTAAAGGTAGATCCACCATTCTAATACAAAACTAAGAAAACATGTATATGTTTTGTTTTTTCTTTTGTTACATCAGAGGTATCCTCGTGACCCAGCCCAACACCCAACCAACCTTGCCTTGGTATTACTTTTTTACAAGTTGGGTTCTGGGAAGGGCGAGCTAAGGTGAGACTAATCCTTTTGGGATGCACACAATCACCCACAAACCACATGCATTGGTTAAGCTCAAGCCTCAAGTTCGAACCTGAAACCAATGGGGAGCAAACCCACGGCTCAAGCCAACTCTGCTACCCACACTACAACAAATCTCTATGATTAGCTCCATTTTTTGCTTCCATGAGGACGTATTTTAGCTATATTTGTGTCATTTCACTTAGCAACACAATGGAGCAACATACATAATGATTATCATATATATATATGATAAATGTATTTTTAACTTGTATATATTGAAGGTTCAATTTATGTGGTTCCATTCAAGGTTATTGTTTTAGGGGCTTCATTACATATAAAGCAGATATCAAAACAATACATGTAGTTGCACACACTATAGAAAAACCACTAAACTTAGCTACTATGCTCGATAGTGTATGCAAACATAATGCAATGAACTATTCTAGTAACATAGTTCTCATTTTTTTTGTGTTTTATTAAGAGGTTGTTAAGTAAATCAATCTTCACCTAATCACAAACTAGTTCAATAAACAGAATTTATAAATGAAAGAAATAATCAATTTGTAGTTGGATATATAATAGTTTGTCATAGTATATAAAAAATAAGAAATGTACATAAAATGTAACAAGAATGGAATGAACAATAAATAACAACACATAATGCATAGTAGGTCATTGTCAAAGTAAAGTCTTGTAAGACTATTTTTTTTTGCTTATAATACATGGTGCTCTAACATTAAAATATCCTAATAGTGCATGTACAACTAAAAATATATATACTTGTAACAACATAAACATATTGGTAGAAAAACTAACAATCGCATTGCATAAACCCAACAAGTAGCAATTAGAGAAAAATATCTCAAAATTCTAGTGTATTAACAAATAAAAATTCATAGAATTGTCTACCATCCACATTTAATCTTCGCCTCTCCCCACTCTCACATGCTTGCAAATTTTTCTATATAATCCAAGTAGTAACAAACAAACATCAAAATATCCATACAATAGTGCATGTAAAACTACAATTTTGTATACAAGTAGAACAACATAATATCAGGAAATTCTATAAAGCAAATAATAATAGGATAGAAATCCATGCAAACAAAAATCCTTTGCATGATGTTTGGAACAACAAAAGAAACACATCCAATTGAAAGTACAAACTTGTGTCACATTTTTGGCCAACTAAATAATTCTATTGAGTGCCTTTCAATTAAAAAGCACTTGACCGAAGGGGTTTCAACTGCAACTAGGTGGCGATAACATGGAGCCTATGTGGCATACATGAATTGGTCAAAAAAAAATTGAGAGAAAGATATATTCCCAAATAAATTTCTCTCAAAACTGTTAAATATAAAATTAAAAAAATGGGCTTGAGCATTTCACTCAGAACTTGCTCACACATAAAACATTCACTTGAAACCCTAGTGAACAGTTTGCTCACCGTATGACCCTATAAGGTGCCTAGGTAAGAAAAATTAACTCTGTTTCCTTAATTTTAATTTCATAGATTTTAGCATTAGGTACTCTATCATGGTTTTAAACTTATTTTAATTCTTTCCCAAATATTTTCAAATCCAAAGTATCATCACTAAATAGGGCATCATTTGCAATAACTAAAAATTATTTCTTATTACTAGTGGAAAATGAAGATGAATTATTTGGAAATTTTAATTGACCACTACGGTTACTAGAGGTTTTAGGCATGTACCCTACTGCATCCCCCTCTTAAAATATGACATACTTTCTGCAACCTTTGTAAGCTTAAAATCACTCTATGAAGATTCAACTTCAAACATATCCAACTCTTTATGAAGGAAATTTTGATCCATGGCTTTGATTTTAGTAGTTTTTAAATTGAATCTCTCAATGAGTCAAACACATTAAAAAATCACAAATGGTTATCACAATCATTAAAATCCTCAAAAACAACTTAGAAGGCCTAAAAAATGAGTTACAAAGTTTCATAGTGCAATAACTTTACAACCATCCTCAAGCTCATAGTTATGATTTCTCACAGTAATTATTTTGATCAAATCCTTGGAGTATAATATAAACATGATATATCATTTCGTAGTTCAATAGTTAATATTAATCTTAGCTAAAATTATGAATAAAAAGGATAATAGGGCATACCATGATGGTGATGTATGGGGTATACATGTTGCTACATTTCCTTGGTGACCTAAAAGAAATTTTGCATGGTAAAAGTAAAATCATAACCCATATAATCAAAATAAATTTGAATTTTATATTTTATTTGCACTCATTCCTATTAAAAATTTGATATCTTTATTTATGGTGATGGTTTAAAATATAATTATAGTCATCATAAAGTGCCAAAAATTATTATTGTAGGTATTGTAGGTTAGGCCCCATTCGGTGAGATCCTTGAATTTATTGAAATATAAAAAAGAGAGTAAACATGAGGAAAATGTGCACTAGAGGATAATAATTTCATAGAACGGTATATTTTTTCACTAGGCTAGGATAGATTAGTGATAGAACAAGGGTTGATATGAGAAAATACTATCTCACTGCTTTGAGTTCTTGATCTGAGAACTCCTAAGGTGTTAAGTCTTTCACCCTACAACCTATATGTCCTCTACCTTTGAGGCACCCCTGGTTCACTTTATCAACCCTGCTATCATTGTATATTTGTTGCTACCAAGTGCTATTTGATACTCCTTCACATGCACAAACTAGCCCTTATTCCTTTAAAGACTAGTCACCCTTCCATTCTGTCCAACGTTGTTGCAGGGGTGTGTGGCACTTTCCAAGGCCTCCAAAGTCATCTTTTCCAGGTGTTACAACAACCACCAAGCTTTAGTTCTCCATTGTTTTTCAAAAAATAGAGTTCTTGGTTCTTGGGCAAGGTTACAAGCCTCAAAACCCCTTTAGCCCTCTTATCTCAAAGTAAAAGGTTAAAACTCTCCTCTAACAACTACTTGTGTCAATCTTTTATTGACTTCCTAGCTCTTTTCCCAAGCTCTGATAGCTTCTTTGGAGATTGATGCCTTTTTCTGCTCGTACAGGGGAAAAATCCAACCTAGGTTAACCTAGGGTTTCTTAAGGCTTTTCATTGGCCTATTCTTCCTTTTTTGACCACAAAATCATTAAAGAACCTTCTGTTTACTGTTCTACACCTCCTTAGCACTGTCTGCAATCACAATACAAATTAGATTTTAAAGATACTACCCCTACCACGTTGGGATTTTACACTCTTGACTGCATTTTCTAGCCGGGTTCCCAAACTCGCCTAGAAACAGTCCTCCAACTTGCAAAAAGAAACTCTAATGACTACTTTATGTACACTATTTACATGTTTGGAGCCTAGCATTGCTTCCCCTGCGTCCATACTGCCTGGCACATTCAGAAACAACACTAAAACTCCATTTTCTGGTTCTTTTTACCAGTCCAAAACAAGACAAAAGAAAGACAGATTTAATAAAATACAAAAAGTGATGGAAAAACTGTTTAAAGATCCTAGAACAGAACTTCACAAAGGTGCTTTACATGCCATAGAAACTAAGAAAAGACTTATTCCATTTCAAATATTACTGCCACGCCAACAAACACAGAAAAACCAGATTTGTTCACAAAAAAATGTTGTTTCCTCTTTATTTTTCACAACTGCCATCATCAAAAGACCTTCCATCTACTCAAAATGTCAGGATCTTTCTTCACAACCCAAAAAAAAAGTTAGGTTTAACATTTCAAGCTCAAAAGTGGCCAAAAAACACGCATTTGAAAACACGTTGTGTTTTGCAAACATAACCAAAACTTAAGGAATCAAGCACACAAAGATCCCTAACTTATTCAAATTTAAACCCAATCTCTAAAAGGTCCCTTTACACCTGCTAAAAGTGTTAAAAGACCAACACAACAAAAAGGAAATGATTTAAAATCAAAAACATCAAAATATGCTTGTTTTTATGGTAGGTGCTCCTGCACCATTCTCCCCCTCTCAGCACAAAGACGAAGAACTGGAAGGTGGTATCAGTTTCAGGTCAATGCCAAGCTTCTTGAATTGATCCTCTTGTACCCATGTAGCCTCTGAGTCAGGTTTGCTCTTCCACTTGATAAGGTGCTCCATGTATACCTTATTCCTTGTTGCTTTCTTCACCCTGGACTCCAAGACCTTCTCTGCCTGAGCTTTCTCTTGACTTGGAAGGGGTATATTACTGATATCCTGAAAGATTTCCTGACTGTTCTGAAAGTTCATCATTGACTGTACCCTTGTACCTGATCAAATCAGCAACGTTGAAGACTGGAGATATGCCCAAATCCGATGGAAGTTCCACCTTGTATGCATTCTTTCCATACTTAGCTATCACCTTGCATGGTCCTACCCATTTCATTTGCAACTTGGTGGACATCCCCTTCTACAATCTAGATTTTTTGAGGTGAACCATCACATAATCACCCACCTGAAACTGCACATCTCTTCTTGTCTCATCAACTTTGTCTTTCAACTTTTGTGTTGCTGCTGTGATTGTCCTCTTAACCTGCTCATGAATCTCCTTCATGGTTTGAGTGAAGTCTTCTGCATGTCCACTCCTATTCTCCATTGTTCCAAGGTCTCTGAGCTCACAAATTCCCCTTGGATGCATCCCATACACAACTTCAAATGGACTTTTTCCTGTAGTCCTGTTCACACTATCATTATATGCATATTCAGCTTGGGAAATCACCATATCCCAGGTCTGCCCATATTCCTTTGTCAAGCACCTCAATAGGTTACCTAACACTCTGTTAACCACCTCGGTTTGACCATCGGTCTGAGGATGGTAAGCTGATCCAAATGACAAATTAGTTCCCAATCTGCTCCACAATGTTTTCCAAAAATGGCTCATGAACTTCACATCCCTGTCAGAAACAATACTCAATGGCAATCCGTGAATTCTCACAACTTCCCTGAAAAAGAGATGGGCAATATAGCTTGCATCGTGTGTAGTCTTGCAAGGAATAAAGTGACTCATCTTGCTAAATCTGTCCACAACTACAAAAACACTGTCAAAACCAGATTTGGTCTTGGGAAGACCCACCACAAAATCCATGCTCACACATTCCCATGGTCTGTTCGGAATAGGCAAGGGCTGATATAACCCAGCATTGCTAGCTCCCCCTTTGGCTCTCATGCAAACAACACACTATTCAACATACTTTCTGACATATCGTGCTAACTTAGGCCAATAGTAAAACCTTTATACCAGCTCTAAAGTTTTGTTAATACCAAAATTCCCACTAAGACTGCCATTGTGTTTTTCTTGGATCAAATTTTCTCTCATTGATCCTCTTGGGACACATAACAGATTGCCCTTGAATAATAACCCATTTTTCAATGTATACTCAGCATATTGAGTGTGAAAATGATTTGCAAAGTCTGAACATATCTTGTAGGCTTCGGAAAAATCTTCGTCATCACCATAGAGATCTTTAAAACTTTCCAATCCAATGCTTTTCAGCTATATCTCTTGGACTGTCAAGATCCTCCTGCTTAATGCATTTGCCACTTTGTTTTGCTGTCCCTTCTTGTGCTTAATGGTAAATGTGAAAGCTTGAATGTACTCCATCCATTTCAAGTGCCTATTACTTAACTTCTCTTGGGTATTGATGTAACTGAGTGCCTGGTTATCCGTGAAGACCACAAACTCTTTGGGCAGCAAATAATGCCTCCATTTCCTAAGGGACTGCACTAAAGCATAGAGTTCCAGATCATAGGTGGAGTATTTTTTCTTGGCTTCATTTAGTTTTTCACTAAAGAAGGCTACAGGCCTACCTTCTTGACTAAGGACACATCCTACTACTACTCCACTTGCGTCACACTCAACTGTAAACAATTTATCAAAACTAGGCAATAACAGGATAGGTTGTGTTGCCACTTCTTTTTTCAACTTTTCAAACCCTTTATCAGCTTCTAAAGTCCACTTAGACTTTGTTTTCTGACCACCCTTGATTGTATCTAACACTAGTGCACATATACCACTAAAATTCCTTATAAACTTCCTATAAAACTGAGCCAAACCATGAAAACTTCTTACCTCAGTTGTTGTGGTTGGTGTAGGCCAGTTTAGGATAGCTTCCACCTTACTTGGATCCATCTTCAGCGTTCCTTGGGATACCACAAAGCCTAGATACACAAGCTCTTGTTTGAAGAACTCACACTTCTCAAGGTTGATTGCCAACTGTTCTTCTTGCAGCCTTTTGAGTACCATCTCTACATGCTTCAAATGCTCTTATGTTGTCTTACTAAAAATTAGTATGTCATCCAAATAAACTACCACAAAAATCCCTGTGAAATATTTAAGCACCTCATTCATTAGTCTCATGAATGTACTAGGGGAATTTGAGAGGCCAAATGGCATCACTTTCCACTCATACAAACCATCATTCTTCTTAAAAGTTGTCTTCCATTCATCACCTTCCTTAATTCTGATTTGGTGATACCCACTCTTAAGATCTAGCTTAGTGTAGAATTTTGCACCTCCAAGGCAATCCAATAAATCTTCAATCCTAGGTATTGGAAATCTATATCTAATTGTGATTCTATTAATTGCTCTAGAATTAGTACAAAGTCTCCATTTACCTCCTTTTTTGGTTGCCAAAACAACTGGGACTGCACATGGACTAATACTCTTTTGAATCAGACCTTGATTCAGCAACTCTTCCACTTGTCTTGCCACCTCTTGGTTCTGCTCCGGGGTTAGTTTGTATGCTGCTTTGTTAGGCAATGAGGCTCCAGGTATGAAGTCAATTTGATGACTTATTGCTCTCTTGGGTGGTAGGGTTGATGGTGTTCCATCACTCACTATGCTCTTGTATTTTTCTAGCAGCCTTTGAACTATTTTAGGTATGACTGTCTTCTCAGCCTTTTCTTCCTCTTTGGATTGCATTAGGACCACATAACCTTCATTCCCTTGGTTTAGATCCTTGATGAACTCTTTACCACTGCTCAACATGATATTAGGAACCTTGGACTGCCCTTCATCTTCCTCAATCAACGATTGCAGCTTGAATGTTTTTCCATCCTTCGTGAACTCAATGGTGTTCTCCTTTCCATGATAAACATCACCTCTATCATATTGCCATGGCCTGCCAAGAAGAAGATGGCATGCATCCATGAGCAGTACATCACAAATCAGCTTGTCTTTGTAGCCTCCAATCGAAAATTCCACTGTAACCTGCTCATTCACTAAGACACTCTGCCCTTTGTTCAACCATGTGACTTTGTAGGGATTGGCATGAGGTACCTTCTGCAATTTTAACTTATTTACTGCCTCCTCAGAGATGATATTGTCCATAGAACCAGAATCTACAATAACCTTGCATACCTTTCCCAATATCTTGCACCTTGCTCGAAACAAAGCTCTTCTTTGCTTGGGTTCTTCCTTGACCGGTTGTCTGATCAGCACTCTATTAAACATCAGATTTTCACCTACTTTTGATTCTATGTGACTGATCTCAGGTGTCTTTACACTCGCGGTGTCCTCTTGTACAAAAGCTACTCTTTTCTCATTACTAGATGAAGCTTTCTCTGGGCATCTATAAGCTGGATGGCCTAGCTGATTGCAGTTATAACACTTCATGGTGGCAAAGTAAGAGTTACTTCTTCCTGCTCCTCTACCTCTATTTGAACCCCCTTGAGGTCCTCTTCCTCTATTAAATCCTCCTCTTGATGAGGTTTCACCTCCATGCTCGGTAAGCTTGGATTCTCCTTGGTTTCTTTGTTCATTACCTTTTCCTTGGTAACCTCCACGTTGTCCTCTTTGATCTCTGCCTCTTCCTCTACCCTTAGAGCACTGATCATGCTTCCTTTTATTCCTTTCTTCAATCTTGATAGCTAGCTGATAACATTGGTGGACTGTCTTGGGGCTGAGCAAAGCCATCTCTTCCTATATATTCCACTTCAATCCATTTAGATACCTAGCCACTTTCAGGCTCTCATCTTCTGCCACATTTGATCTCAAGCAAAGCTTCTGAAACTCTTTCGTGTAGGTGTTTACATCTTGGTCTTTTTGTCTTAAACTCTGCCTCTTCTTGTGGAGTTGGATTTCGTAGTCATCTGGAATATAGGCTTCTTTCACTTTAGCAACCATTCCTTTCCAGGTTGATATAGGCTGCTTGCCTTGTTTCTCCCTTTCAGTCTGGACAAATTTCCACCATGTTAGAGTTGATCCTCTCAACCTTGATTTTGCAACCTTCACCTTCTGTGCTTCTGTAACTCCATCACATTCGAAGTGATTCTCCATGCCATCCATCCAGTCCAAGACCAGATCAGGATCCATCTTTCCATGGAATAGTGGTACACCCTCAAGTCCTTTTCCACTTAGGGCTTTTAATGCCTTCAAGAAAGGCTCCTCCTCCAAGACAGGGTCAGGTTTAGGGACTTTGTCCTCCTCTGCAACCTCTTCTTCTTTTGGCACTTTGCCTTCCAATTTCACCTTGTTCAATGCTTCTTCCAGCTATTCTATTCTTTCCTTTAGAGATTTGTTATCCTCTTCTTGCTCTTCAACCATCTTGGCTAACTGTGCATTTGTCACCATCTTAGGTAGTTCACTTGATTCAACTTCCTCTGACATATAAGCTGTTGCTTCCCAAATCTTTCACTGCTCTGATACCAATCTGATAGAACAAGGGTTGATATGAGAAAATACTATCTCACTGCTTTGAGTTCTTGATCTGATAACTCCTAAGGTGTTAAGTCTTTCACCCTACAACCTATAGGTCCTCTACCTTTGAGGCACCCCCGGTTCACTTTATCAACCCTGCTATCATTGTAAATTTTCTGCTACCAAGTGCTATTTGGTACTCCTTCTTCACATGCACAAACTAGCCCTTATTCCTTTAAAGACTAGTCACCCTTCCATTCTGCCCAATGTTGTTGCAGGGGTGTGTGGCACTTTCCAAGGCCTCCAAAGTCATCTTTTCCAGGTGTTACAACAACCACCAAGCTTTAGTTCTCCATTGTTTTTCCAAAAATAGAGTTCTTGGTTCTTGGGCAGGGTTACAAGCCTCAAAACCCCTTTAGCCCTCTTATCTCAAAGTAAAAGGTTAAAACTCTCCTCTACCAACTGCTTGTGCCAATCTTTTATTGACTTCCTAGCTCTTTTCCCAAGCTCTGACAGCTTCTTTGGAGATTGATGCCTTTTTCTGCTCGTACAGGGGGAAAATCCAACCTAGGTTAACCTAGGGTTTCTTAAGGCTTTTCATTGGCCTATTCTTCCTTTTCTGACCACAAAAGCATTAAAGAACCTTCTGTTTACTATTCTACACCTCCTTAGCACTGTCTGCAATCACAATACAAATTAGATTTTAAAGATACTACCCCTGCCACGTTGGGATTTTGCACTCTTGACTGCATTTTCTAGCCGGGTTCCCAAACTCGCCTAGAAACAGTCCTCCAACTTGCAAAAAGAAACTCTAATGACTACTTTATGTACACTATTTACATGTTTGGAGCCTAGCATTGCTTCCCCTGCGTCCATACTGCCTGGCACGTTCAGAAACAACACTAAAACTCCATTTTCTAGTTCTTTTTACCAGTCCAAAACAAGACAAAAGAAAGACAGATTTAATAAAATACAAAAAGTGATGGAAAAACTGTTTAAAGATCCTAAAACAGAACTTCACAAAGGTGCTTTACATGCCATAGAAACTAAGAAAATACTTATTCCATTTCAAATATTACTGCCACGCCAACAAACACAGAAAAACCAGATTTTTTCACAAAAAAAATGTTGTTTCCTCTTTGTTTTTCACAACTGCCATCATCAAAAGACCTTCCATCTACTCAAAATTTCGGATTCTTTCTTTACAACCTGAAAAAAATAGTTAGGTTTAACATTTCGAGCTCAAAAGTGGCCAAAAAACATGCGTTTGAAAACACACTATGTTTTGCAAACATAACCAAAACTTAAGGAATCAAGCACACAAAGATCCCTGACTTATTCAAATTTAAACCCAAGCTCTAAAAGGTCCCTTTACACCTGCTAAAATTGTTAAAATACCAACACAACAAAAAGGAAATGATTTAAAAGCAAAAACATCAAAATATGCTTGTTTTATGGTAGGTGCTCCTGCACCAATTAGGTTGCATACAAACTAATCATATGACCGTTGGTGAGGAATTTTTGTGACATCCTCACTTACTTAAACATAGAAAAAGAACAATTTCTATTTTCTATGGGTCTCTAGAGAGTGTACAATCACTAGATCTATGATATGTAAAGGATTTTGGGTGTCCTAATGGTGGAGATAGATCGACTCAAGTTGATTTTTAGGTATTTTTAAAATATTTTTAACTTTTATTTTTTTTTGGTTTTAGGATTATTTTGGTTTTTCTTGTAGGTTAGGCCACTTTTGGTGAGATCCTTGAATTTATTGGAATATCAAAAGAGAGTAAAGATGAGGAAAATGTACACTAGAGGATGATAATCTCATAGAACAATAAATTTTTCACTAGGCTAGGATATATTTGATTGCATAAAAACTAATCATGTGACTATTGATGAGGATTTTTTGTGATGTCCAAACTTACTTAGACATAGAAAAGAACACTTTCTATTTCCTAGGAGATTCTAGAGAGTGGACAATCACTAGATTTATGATATGTATAGGATTATGGGTGTCCTAATCATGGAGATAGGTTGACTCAATTGAAATAAAATGTTACACCTTTTAAAATTCAATAATTAATATTAATTGATATATAAAATTGTGTCATAGGGGAAATATGGTGTTGCAAGTATGAAGGTGTTGTCATTGATGTCAATTGGTTAACTGGTTTTAAAATTTTGATATCTTTATTTATGGTGATGGTTTAAAATATAATTATAGTCATCATAAAGGTGCCAAAAATTATCATTGTAGGTATTGTAGGTTAGGCCCCATTCGGTGAGATCCTTGAATTTATTGAAATATAAAAAAGAGAGTAAACATGAGGAAAATGTGCACTAGAGGATAATAATTTCATAGAACGGTATATTTTTTCACTAGGCTAGGATAGATTAGGTTGCATACAAACTAATCATATGACCGTTGGTGAGGAATTTTTGTGACATCCTCACTTAAACATAGAAAAAGAACAATTTCTATTTTATATGGGTCTCTAGAGAGTGTACAATCACTAGATCTATGATATGTATAGGATTTTGGGTGTCCTAATGGTGGAGATAGATCGACTCAAGTTGATTTTTAGGTATTTTTAAAATATTTTTAACTTTTATTTTTTTGTGGTTTGAGGATTATTTTGGTTTTTCTTGTAGGTTAGGCCACTTTTGGTGAGATCCTTGAATTTATTGGAATATCAAAAGAGAGTAAAGATGAGGAAAATGTACACTAGAGGATGATAATCTCATAGAACAATAAATTTTTCACTAGGCTAGGATATACTTGATTGCATAAAAAGTAATCATGTGACTATTGATGAGGATTTTTTGTGATGTCCAAACTTACTTAGACATAGAAAAGAACACTTTCTATTTCCTAGGAGATTCTAGAGAGTGTAAAATCACTAGATTTATGATATGTATAGGATTATGGGTGTCCTAATCATGGAGATAGGTTGACTCAATTGAAATAAAATGTTACACCTTTTACAATTCAATAATTAATATTAATTGATATATAAAATTGTGTCATAGGGGAAATATGGTGTTGCAAGTATGAAGGTGTTGTCATTGATGTCAATTGGTTAACTAGTTTTCAATTGGTTGTTGTTTTCATTGATGTTATTGATGATGGTTGTTGGCTATATATGTCGAGGATATTGAGAAAATTGTAATAAAGGACGGTTGTAGGTATTCAGTGTTTGCTCTGAGTTTTGTTTCGGGATTTGCTGCTATGGTAGTAAGGATATAAGGTAATGTTCATGGTTGTTGGAAGTTTTTATATCTAGAATTTGGGTTTCTAGATTGTTGTATAGTGTGAGTTATGCTCACCAGTTGTGAACTATGCTTTTTTGTGTATCTGGCTAAGGTCCGGGAGAAATGTTGTTGCTCTAGATTTCTTCTTGTTCGAGTCTTATGACTTGTGGTTCTTAGGATAAGTTGTTGTTAACCAATGCATCACACTCTTCTTCCATTGTTGCAATCCTTTCATCTACACAAAATCCACTTTCATCTTCATCATAAAAATGAAAAATATTATGCATTACCTCTTTTTCCTTACCATTGTATGTTGACATATCTTCTTCACCTTCACTCTTAGCTACAATTTCAATTTTCAATACTCTTAAGTCCTCCAAAGGACACTCATCTACTACTGCAACAATATTTCCCTCTTCGATTGCTAGACTTTCTTTTTGCTTCTCATCCTCTTCTACAATCTCACCATCTTCCTTCATGCTATCCTCAAAGCATACTTCTGCAATATTTTCCCCTTCCTGTTCACCTGCATACACAACTATGAAAAAATTATTTCCTTTCTTCTTTGGAATTTTTTCAAACACTTTCCAAAAACTCTCAATATTCAACCTCTCAAGTATAGACTGCCTTACATTCGACAATTGGTCTATACACTACACACATTCCACCCCCAGGTCTTGGTGCAATCTGCCTCCAATCAACGCTTTTTCCTACACACTCAAGAACTCCTACTCTGATATCACTGATGAAATATGGAATCGAACCCTCAAATAAAATACCTTTAAACATGCAATAACATGCATCAAGAAATACTCCCAAACATATTAAAATAAATCTGTAACATGAACACTAGTTTGTTCATTCAAAAAAATCTCCCGCAGATCATACGATATCCTTTTCAAATTAAGTTCTCCAATATAGAAGCCTCATGGGTTGATAAAAATATAGAAAATATGATTTAAAATCAATCACAATACATTTAAAATAATGGAGAAATAACTTCTAAATTTTCTTCTCCAAACAAGCTATCCTCAACTCTCCAACCAACAAATTTGCAACATGACTTGTATGTCTTCAACAATGGCTTCTAAAAGCATGGAAGGGAATGAAAACCCTATCAATAACCACCTAACACACACTCCATAACACTCAATAAATATGATTTATGACATAAAATAAGATTGATTCAAACACCAAATTTATGCAAGCAAACTCATAGAAATTATCACTAAAATTGTGAACAACTTTGTAAAACAACTTTCCAAGCCTATTGGCTCCTCATTACAACATCCCAATATAATATGGGTCTGATCATGGACCTGAAACAATGGTTAATTACATCATCATATGGATTCTCCCAACCTTTTCCCAAACATGCAACCACAAATGAATGCCCCCCGAAAACATGCAACAAAACCCTTCTCTAAAAATCAAAAAAATCAAATTGTTTCCCTCCATTTGGAAAACCCAAAACCAAATCTTTAGAATGAGTTGTTTCCCCAAGGAAAAATCAATAAATTATTTTTAATTCAATTTTGTAACTCCCCACAAGACCAACACCCAAGTTTTATTTTTTAGATTTTTATAAAATGCAACTATACCTCCACTATCTCCACTTGCTAATTTGCATAGCAAAAATAATTTTTAATTAATTAAATATAATTATTATCAACTTATTAAAATTATCCTCCTAACATGAAATTAGTCTCCTAATATGAAATTCAAATAAAAAATTTCAAATTTTATTTTTTTGTTGATGCAAGATTGTTGGCAACCGTGAATGCTCCTGCATCAATGTTGGTGTGAATATGCTATTTTACCTATCAAGTTCTTTGGTAGGTCATATTTACATGTTAAGTTTACTTAGGTCCTAGGAATCCTTCTAGAAGTCTCAGTTGCCATTTAGATCATATCTTATCTTATCTTATGACATTTAATTCTTGAGTCCTAGGTGGTTTAATATTTGTTGAGTTAGTTGTCTCATGTTATAAGACTAAGACACATGTCATAATCTTGTTTAGTCCTATCTCTCACCTTGTCTATTTAAGCAAGGATCTCATTCATTTGTAACATATCAAAAGTGAAATTAATAGAGTGATTGGGTAGGAAGCAAAGAGGGTCTGGAAATTTGAATTCTACTGAAGGAGATGGCGATGGAGGATCTAAATTGGAGGACGATGATGTAGATGTTTGGTTTTTGGTAGTCTACGACTTGGGTTTCACGAGTTGGGAGTTAGTGGGATGGATTTTTTCCTTTCCCTTTGTTTATTTTTTTGGAGCTATTGTTGCACCCTCTATTGTAGCTTTGGTTTTGTGCAATCCTTTCTACTGCTTGTAGTTGCTTGAGGATGTTCTTGTGCAGTTTCAAATGGAGGATAGGACTGTTGTTTTGGTGGCCTTTGTTGTTGCCTACTTGGTATTCATTGGATCTCTTGGGTGTTCTAGAGGCTTTTTGGCCTACTTGGCTTGTGTTGTGGTTTCTCCCTTTCTTTTCTATCATCTCGTGCCTATTTTTGGGGGCTTTGCCTGGGGTGTGGACTTGTGCTCTCCCAATTTTGGGTCAAAGGAATCCTATTTTTATAGGAATTTAATATGGTTTTTGGAGAACCTTTTGCTTCAAGTTCTTCTATTCAATGGGGTTCTAGTGGAGTGGGGATACATTATTTTTATGTTGCAGTGTGTTCGGATCTAGATATTGGAGGTCATTGTTTTGCTTCTAGTTCTATTAGTGACTATTGTGTTGCAACAACTATGCTTTTGGCCCTCATGTCTTAATATTTTAGTGGTTTATTGATTGTTTTTCCAACAACCTATTAGTTATATATTCTTGTGGTTTTTGAAGGTTGTTGTTTTGTTGAATTTTCTCTTTGAGGATGCTTTCTCTAAGCATTTTTGGTCTTTCTTGGTGGCCTCATGGCTAGGTTTTGTGAAAGGAGTTTATGCTTCCCTCTCTTCTAGGTGTTGGATTGGTTAGTGGTTGTCTATGGATGCAGTGGCTTTGGGTCTCATGGTTTGTGAGGGAATACTTTTATTTCCTCAAGGGAGGTGGTTTTGTGTCATTTTTATGGAGTTGTTTGGCTTTGTCTAGTTGCAAAAGTGGTCGATGGGGGTTGTCTTGAAATCTCTATTGAAAATTTTGTTTTTTTTGTCAACCCAAGTGGTTTTGGGGTTAAAGGGTATTGTTGTTGCCCTTTTGTTTTTCCATATACTCTCTTCCTAGTTCCTCAAAATGTGACTCCTCTTGAGGTGAATTTATCTCTTATAGAGGTGGAGGTTATGGATGTGGTTGGGAGTACTAATCATTTGCAACCGGCCCCCTTTCCGGCTTCTCCTTTGGAGGTGGAGCTTTCTCCTATTGAGGTGGATTTTGGTTTGAGTAGAGGGGCTTGGAGTTGTTGTAAAGGGGTTTTTTTTGCCCTCTATTCTACTCTACCTTCTTACTCTTCTATTGAGGTGGGGAGTGTTGGTAAGGAGTGGTTGTTTGGGAGCTTTTATTGCCTTTTTTTCAGTTTCATTCTCTTATCTCCTATTGAGGTGGAGTTTGAGAATGTTGATGGGATCGTGGATTCACATCAAGTGACTGTGAATTTATTTTTTATCAGGCTTAAGGCCATCGTTGTTTCTATGTCTTAGAATCAGGACTATTATTTTTCCTAAGTAGATTTGATTTGGGGTTGTTTCTTAGTTGGATGCAAATAGTTTTTCATGATCATATCCTTTGTGTCTACTATGATTTGGTTGTGGGTTGTCTTTTCTTATCTCTTCGCAGCATTCTTTGTTATGATAGGGTTTTGGGTCCCTTCAATACTTGTCTATAAAGGGTTTCGGGTCCCTTCAAAACCTATTTTCTCACTAATAAAAAATATATCATATAAAGAAAGCTATTATCTTGTTATACTCTCTTGTGGAAGATTGTATTTTTTCTCTGTAGGTGATTGTAAGATATGAGCTAATTTTTAGGTCCTACATAATATAGATAAATATGAAAGTATTTGCACCTACCTTCAACTAGATCAATCATCTATGGAAAACTAAGACATTCTTCTCAATGTATCCATTCATCCATTTGTATTCGATTTTGTACTATGGATCATATTATATCTATTTTTATGATCTAAAACCATTAGAACAACACGTGCAATCACAATTTATTATGTAATCAAATCAATCACATTGACATGATAGATAATTGATTAGGAAAAAAAAACAAAACAAGAATTAATTTGTATTTAGACTAATAGTGAATAGGTAAATAGAATTTGACTCACATTTTTAAACAAATTTATTATCCAATTCAATATACTTAAATGATATTATTATTAGGTGAAATAAAGGACAAACAATAAAACATTACAATAAAATAAAAAGAAATTTTTTTAGTCTCCGATAATGAATCTAAAGTACAATAAAATACTAAATAGATCCGCAATTTGATTTTCACTAACATTGCTACAAATTTGAGAAAGTGGTATTTGTAAGTAGTCTAACAAAACTTCTATAACTTCATAAAATTCATTGATAATGAATTTATTTTAAAAACTTTACAAATTTTCATAAGTAATTTTTCAAAAACAACACTAAATACAACTTGAAATGAACAGTAATTTCAACTTAAAACTCAAAATGATAGAAAAGATTAATTGTCTTTAGATTGATCATTCTCTATCAAAATTTCCAAATGTAGTTTCCCTTATAAAGTACTATTTGTTCATAAAATATTTGTCTTAGATTGAAAAGTTCAAACATCTAACTCATTAATAAGTAGACACATTGAACTTGGCATCCAAAATTGAAAGCCTCTTTCTTAAAAATCAAGGAGATACCAACAGTAACATTTTAGTTTATGGGAATAATTATTGTTGTTCTATGAATTGATTTACAAGTCCAAGATCTAGAAGAAACTCAGAATTATCTAAGCTATAATACATATAAACTTTAACTATTTTCAACAAAGGAGCATTTCTTAGAATGCAACCCAACAATGCGATATAACCTTCAAAGTATCCTTGAACAACATCAATATTCAGTATCAATTTATTCAAATTTCCAAGTGATGGACTCAACTCTGCCAATTCTCGTGTCTATTTTAAAGAAAATAGTAAAAAAAAAACAAACAAACCATGATAAATAATTTGACCATTTCACTTCAATGAAATAATTTCTTCGAAAAACAAAAAAATACTAACCTCTATAAAATGCATGAGCGAAAAGTCATTGCACAATTCTTCCATTTGAGGAAAATTTTCTAGAAGCTTGGTGTCTCAAGGATATGTATTAAATCACAGCTATAACATATGATATTTATTAATGTTTTCATTGTTGCAAACCATTTGTGACAAACCACATAAAATCAAATGACTTCTTTTAAAGTAAGTCTTGTTAAAATATGAAGGAAAATCAGCTCCTTTGGAAATTTCACTGTGATTTTTATCAAACAATCCTCGAATTGCAAACACCTCTAATTGAAATTCAAGAACAATACACTTAACCCACACAAAAAAACTTATTTTCTCTACTCTGCAAATTTCTTATCTTTGCATTAAGATTACTGTTTTCAATTTCCAAGAATACTTATAAGGAGCCATTCCCTTATGAGAATTTATAATTTTAGCCTTGAGTTTAGCAGTCTTTAATATTGACACGACATGCACACTTCAAAACCCTTACTAGTAGTCCAATTTTGGAGATTTTCCATGATGATTTCATCATTAATACAACCTTAACATTAAATCTAAATATGGAAAGTTTTTTTTTTTTTTTTTGTTAACAAAAGGCCAAGGCCTAACTATTTTTATTCATATTATAATAAACATTACATGCATAATCGGATTTATAGTATTGATTATAAGGATGCCAAAATATTCCAAAATTGTGTCTAACCTATAAGACACCTCCACTTTACATTTTTAGATTAAACCAAATAATAGTTAATCAGAGAATTAGCTCTATCAAAACTGTGTCTCATGTATATGACATGACCTCCATTGATATCCAGGTATATTTATAACCATCCACATATATATGCATATGCATCAAACTTATAAAATACCCTATCTATATGGCCGATTTTTATACATAAAAACTTTGCAAAATTTTTAACATACAAAATTTGAAGGTGCTCATAATTCATTTACCCTTCCATATCATTTGCATCTTGCTCCAAACCTTGACCATCTTGCTCTGCATTTTTCTCTGAACTTTGATCATCTTGCTTTACATTTTTCTTTGAAGCTTGACCATCTTCACTGAAATTTTCCCCCACACCTTCTTGTTGTTTTTCCTTCTCACCTTGTTCTTCACCATCCGGTCCATTTTGATTATGAAGATTGAAATTGATTTGAAGTGGACGCCCAAGTCTAATATGATGATTTAGCAGAAAAGAGAGAGCATATCATTTTTCCTTAATATTGTCCACCATTGGACTCCCTATTTCCTCAAAAAACAAATTTAAAACTCTAGTCATAGCCCAAGGATCATCACTTTTTAGACCATTTCTCACTACCTCAAAAGCTACCCTATAGCCTTGTTTAGATTTGAG
Source organism: Sequoia sempervirens (assembly GCA_007258455.2). NCBI lineage: Eukaryota > Viridiplantae > Streptophyta > Pinopsida > Cupressales > Cupressaceae > Sequoia > Sequoia sempervirens. The sequence continues at coordinate 95,588,667 of VDFB02000002.1, read as the reverse complement.
AAATTTCTTTGGAAAGAGACCACCCATGAATCCTCTTCCTCTGTCCAAGTTACATGCATGCACACATTTGGTTGTATCGTCGTTTCAACAACAATTTCTAGTAGGTCTAGTGATTGCAAAAGATCTAAAGCATTGGATGGAAATATAGACAGCATTTGAGATGGAAAAAGTATCCTAGGAGCACTTGGGCTTAGAAAATTCTCTCCAATGATAACCTTGATACTGTCAACCATGCTAGGACATGAGACTCTGAAAATAAAGGATAATTCACTAATATCCTCAAAAAATGGAGGTTCCCCTGGTTTGATTTGCACGGGAACCCTGAAGTTTTTGACAGTGTATTCCATTGACAACCCTTGAAAGCCACCCAAATTTTGTGCAAGTTTTAATTAGAAACCAACACCAAATCTTGGAACCCAGAAAAGGATGATGAATAACACTGATATGCACAGGACCACTATTTGAAACAAAAACACACATTGAAGCACCCAGACACAAGGCACACACCCAGAAACAAGGTACACACCAAGAAACAAGGCACAATCACTTGGAATTTACCAGAGTAAAATTTGCTTTCACCATAGATGTATGCACAAAAAGCTTGGAAAAACTTTACCAGAGATGGCCAAAAAGAGAAAATGCAGAAATTAGAATTTACCACTATAGCTCTGAAATTTTGCAAACCATTTCCAGGAATTTGATGAAACTCTGCCATAGGAACCCTACTCTTGTTGACGAAGATTCGAGAAAAAAATGCAAAAAATAAAAGAGGCAGGTGCTTTATAATCAATGCAAAGCATACATGGTGTGCGGATGCATTTAGTTTGAAATAAATTTTGCAGTATGAGAAGCCGCATAACAATACATGATTATAGTTTGTAGCTAAGGCCCATTTAATTTTATCAACACTATTGCAAAATATTCATAAAATATTCATGCAACATGCCAATTGAAATTATCCAAGCATAGAGAGTAATGATTTATTTGCAAATTACGGAATCTTGAAACACAAATAATCCTACCTCCAGCACGCAAGATTCCTAAACTCCACCAACTATAATGCCACCTCAGAATAAAGTCCAACTCACATGTCGTAGTCTGAATCCTTCAGTCCCTTTAGAATATCGCCATCTCACTTGCACGATCATGCCTCTATGAGCCTTCATCAATCATGCCTCTATCATCCTTCAAAAGTTATCATTAATAATGTGTGTGCCTCTATGATCTTAAAATCCTAGGCAATGAAGAAGGTTAGAGTAAATATTTAAAACAATTAATTATGTTATATTCATTGAAATATTAAATTTCAATAACATAACCCCTATAATCAACAAAAAACATCATTAGAAAAAGAGATATTCAGGTTATGAAATCCTGCTTTTCTCAAGATTGATTAAATCTTGGAGTGGTTCATTGCAGAAGGTTGACTCCAACCCATAAGATATTTCACTCTCTTGTTGCTCACAACCAAGGGAAAGATGATCTGCCACATGATTTCCTTCTCTATAAATGTGATTTAATTCAAAATATTCCAAAGAATTGAGTAATCCCCAAACTTGATCCAAAACATATTGCAACTTTCAATTTGGAGACCCTTTGATCCTACAAGCATTTATAATGATTAAAGAATCACCTTCAATAAGGACTTTTCAAATTTTGAGTTGCTTGATAAACTGCAGCCCAATAAGCAGAGCTTGAACTTCTGCTTGGTTATTAGTACCAACAACAAGGTGAACTGATTTTTCTCCAATGAGCTCACCGGCGTGATTTCAGACAACAACCCTGCACCTGATTGACTAGGATTCCCTCAAGATGCACCATCAAAATTTAACTTTACAAATCCCACAACCGAGGGAGTCCATACCACCTTTTTTCTATCTTGTTTGACATCCACCTTCGGTTTCCAATTACCTTTCAAGGGAATAACTAGCGAAGGCCAAGCCTTGATCTGCTTAGAATCCCAATTAGTGAATTATGAACCAATATGTTTTGAATTAAGAACATAATTATTAAGAACTTCGCATATTGAATTTTCCAGCCTCAACAATACTTGTTCAATATTTGATGTTTGTTTACGAAATATCCTTTTATTTCGCTCCCACCAAATACATCAAACCACTGAAGAAGGAATAACTTTCCATAAACTTGCAAATAAAGAATGTTTGTACAACACGGGCCAGCTTGTGAACATTTCCCAAATGGTAAAAGGAGAAGGATAAAACCATCCTAATTTATGCTTCACAAAATCCCAGCAAGCATTTGCAAATGGGCATTGCAAGAAAAGATGATCAACCTCTTCTATTATTGTATCACAGAGCACACAATTGAAAGGTACAAAAATTACCAATTTAACTAACCTATCACTTGACAAAACTTTGTGTTTTAAAGCTAACCAAGAAAAAAAACCTGCCTTAGGGAGAACCACTGGATTCCAGCAGAAAGACATAGCCCTTTGAGGTTGAACTTGGACTTCCATATTCATGATTACGGGAAAGTTGTTGAGTTGTCTTTCAATCTATTTGCAACGGTAAAAGTAGCTCTCAATAGTAGACACTTGGCATGTGTATGGGAGTCTTATTAGTTGGACTGATGCAACTTTCACTTATTTGAAAAGAAGTAGTGAATACAACTTGCAAGAAAAGCAACCTATCCTAACTATTTATAGACATTGTGAAAAAACTTAATTAAAATGTTTCAAAAAATCCCATTCACAAGGATTTTGAAGACCTCTCCTTTGGCATCCTCACAAGCTCACCCTAGGGGTGAAATTTTGAGCTTGTGGGTTAAGAAAATAATACAACACAAATGCAAGAAGGCCAACTTGCACCAACTATGACCAAAGTGAGGCCACCAATCAAGTGTGAAAGGACACAACTTATGTTATCAATTTAGCACATGTGTAAAACTTGTTTCTATAATTGTTGACAAGAGGAGCCAGTAGCATGGGGCCTTAAGCCATTATCAAAATAATAAAGGGACCAATTATGTTAGAGAATATGCCAAATCACAAGAATGCATCAAATGACTTGAACATCCCCTCAAAAGTGCACTTTGACCTATATCACTTGCAATCATACACTTGAACCTGTTAAAACCATAAAACACTATATTCTACCTTGCAAAGCTCACCATGTTTCTAACAATATTGACCAACATTAATGATAACCACGTAACCCCTACCTTATCTTGCCTCATGAAACAAGGCTTAGATAAAAGAAAGTGCAACATCTCACCTAGAATCCAATCAAATGATTGCAACTTCCCTACAAAAATTCTATGCAATCTACCTATCCTAGAAAGATGTACTTGGTTCTCTATAACCTATAAAGTTGCACTTACACCTATCTAACCCCAACCCCACACTTCAACCTTTCTAATCTATAAATGCACATGGCTCTATCTGACCCACAGTGTGCACTTCGACCGATCTGCACAATGTTCACTCACCACACAAAAATCTGCAATATGATAACATGTAATAGGAACATGAAAATCCTCTAACTACATTGTACTCTCCTTCTCACACCACTTGGACAAAAAATGCTCCTTTAATGTATCATTACATCATAACTTCCATGTGAAACTTCTTATTCCATGTAGAAATTACAAATGCTTAGTATGACATTCTTCTCAATTTATCCATTCATCCATTTGTATTCTATTTTGTACTATGGAAAAAACCTTTGATATAGCATCAATATTTTCTTTTGACAATGAAAAATCCCTCACAAAATTCATTTATGTATTCTTGACATTGAAACTTACATGCAGAGCATAATCATCCATTTGGATATGTGAGATCACACTAATGTATAAAATGAGTCCAACATTCCCTCAAATGTGTACTTCAACTTGTATCACTCAATCCTACACTCACAACTATCAAAATGTAACTAGCCCTATCTGACTCACAACCATACACTCGAGCCTTCATCATCCACAAATGAACATCAACCACAACACTTTTGACATATCCAACCTACTTACTATCTAAAACTGAACTCTTGCAAAAAAAAATACACTTCTATCCTTACTTAATTCCCTATTCCATACTCTACTTTAGAGTTTTCCACCAACAAACCCGTGCACAATGACATCTTAGGAAAGCATTCTACATGCATTCCTTAACAATATTAAAATAGAATTCATATATTTCTCGTTCCTACCACACATTCTAAAATTTATATCAAAACCGAACTTGGCAGGTCAGATAAAAGAAAGTGCAATCCCTCACCCATCATCCCATCATCAAATTATTGTAACTTCCCTACCAAAAATCCATTAGAGCTACATGTCCTGGCAACATGCACTTGGTTATGTACTCGAGAAAACCTATGCTTGGACCACATGAAGCTCCTCTATCTGCACTTCACTCTCCTTCTCACAATTATCAGTCCATACTTCACTTCACAATCTATGACCAAAAAATCCATGTACAATGACATTCCACACAAGCATTTGTCCCTACAAACAAATGAGAAACATAAGCAACACGAACCAATAAAACTTGAAAAACTCATGGCAGTCCCCCACACACTTAAAATAGAAACATAAGCAACACAACTTAAGTTATCAATTTAGCACATGCGTAAAACTTGTTTTAGCAATAACTAGCGAGAGGAGCCAGTTGTACAGGTCCTAAGCTAGTATGTAAATAACAAAAGGATTGGTTACCCAATGTTAGAGCATATTAAAATCATAGCAATGCATCAAATCACTCGAATTTCCTTTCAAGGTGCACTTCCAATTGTATCACATGTGACCTCGCACTTGCACCTGTTGAACCCACAAAACACTATATTCTACCTCATAAAACTCACCATGCTTCTGACAACACTAACTAGCATTAAATGTAATCTCGCAACTCCTACCTTCTCTTACTTCATGAAACAAAAATGCTCTACACACACTTTACAACTGTGAATAAAGGTCATAATAATGGCACCAAATTTATCCTCGCTTAACTCATGAGAATCTTTCCATCCCTACCTTTCACAATATAAATTGGGTAAACCTTGCATTAATTTTTGATTTGTTGGAAAAAACTAGTTTAATCACTAGTTAAAAACTAACCCCTCTGCTATAGTTCCATGGCAAGAACTAATAAAAAAACCTATCAATGACAACTTGGATCTCATGTGAACAACCTTACATCCATCCACTTAACTAATCCCTGAACTAGAATGCCCAAATTGAAAAAAAAAAATAGCTTTGAAAATGTGCTACCTAATTCATAAAATGATGAGAAATGCCATTTGATAAGCTCACCATTTTAGTTGGAATATTTTTTTATAAGAATGGAGAGGAGTCATCACTTCAAACTTAGTGGGGTAAGAAAATGTTGGTGCCTCTACAACAGCAGTTATAAAGTCTTCCAATGGGAGCTCATAAAATATTAAAACATAAAAATAAATTTAGAATTAGGCTTGTAAATGATGTAAGTGTATGGATTTGAACCTTACACGTCTTACACTTATTGCTACTTGCATGACACTAGCCCTGGTCATGGCTTCCAAACTTGCAAGGTTTATCATGTTGCTTTTGTGTGTTTCAATGGTAGTAGCATTGAAGGCATAAGAGAAGGATCAATGGCTTTAGATAACGGCATGTTGTGCCCTTAGCACACATGCCCTGTTAGAAACGGGGACCCTCTCTTTCCTTCGCCTTGTTGGGTTGTTTTTTTGGCTTCGCCTCATTTTGTGTGCCCCCTTATTTTGGTGTCCCAAATGGTTAGTAGGCTCTTAGTGATGTCATCTTAAATCAACCATGTTCTTTTCCCCCTCAAATTTAAAGGTCTTTTGTCTTGGTGGGTTCCTACTTGGTGTCTGCCTTAGTGTTTCAAGAACTAGCATCCATCCAGCTCCTCAGGCATAGCCTATCGGGTCACCCCTCTTGGACTTTTGTCGCCTCTTTGTGATTCCCCAATGATTGTTCTCTAGCGGAGTTCCAACTGTCGAGGCCCCATCTCCCCGGCCCTACTTGTTTATTTTCCAAACTTTCGAACGACTTTCCCTTGACGGCATTCCGCTCGTCGGACCCCAAAGCCTCTGCAACCATTTTCAAAGTTGTCGCCTATCGACCATCAAGCCCATCATACCAACATTTATGAAGCATATTTAATGAAGGAATGACTATAAATAGTTGTTTGAAGGGTCATTTTCACTTGTTAGTTTTTCTAGAGTGATCCAGAGCCAGCTTTCATCGCCGCCATCATGCCTCGGTCGTTCAATCATCGTCTTCAACTCATTGTTGCCAGCTAGGTCATCCACCTTCGTCGGGATCCTGAGGTGAGTTTTCTGCCTGCGCCCTCCTTTGTGTTTTTCTCAATTTCTTGTAAAATAATGGATTAAAAGGAGAAAAATATAAAATGAGTTAGATAGAAAAGAACATCGCACCCAAAACCCATGTTCTAGAAGCTTGAGAAACCTCATAAATCACCCCTATAGCAGCTATGAAACCTTGTCCTCCCGGCATCGTTCTTTGGCCAGAGCATAAACGCTTTGTGGGTCCAAGCCTTCTCTTCGTCATTGCCAAGACTTGAAAACTGAAGACAACTTACACACGAACTCCCCCACCTTCCCATCATTCAAACTTGGCAAAAACTCACAAGCTAGGCTGAGTCCATCCATGATGTCTGAGCCCACGCCTGTGGAACTTCGTCCCTAGGGCACTGCTCATCAGTCGTCGTTTCAAACGGCATTTTGATCTCAGCTCTCTGATGCGTTGGGCCCCAACTCCCTATCCATCGGTTGGCCTCGTGCGTTGATGAGTATATGCCAAATTTCTTTCAAGTCCCATTCATCCTACGGCTACCCAAATGAAACAGTAAAACTACAAGTGCCCCAACCTTTCGTGGGTCATTCCCTGTGGACCTCTGTTGACGGGATTTTGTCCAGTCTCAGTTGTTGCGAAAAGGATAATTTCCTTCGTCCTCTCAGTCTTCAAAGCTCGACTTCCCATCTACGATGAACTTCCCTAGGTAGAACAAAGAAAACATGGAGGTCAAGTCCTTGGTCGGGCCCGACCCTTCAGGTGGCCCCCATCAGACTTTTGTACGTCTTCCGCCTTTTGAAATGAGAATCACCTCGTAGACTTCCACCCCTTTTGGCCTAAACTGCCTAAGGGGCCCATGAGTTATGCCAACTACCCTACAGACCTGCAAATCCCACTAGGCAGAACTCCGCCCTCATAATGTCATTTCACTGAAGTCGTTCCAAACAACAAACCTCTAATAGCCAAGCTCCTCCCTGACTCCAACCACCTAAAGGATGATCCAAATGACTTCTAACCAGAAAGAAAACTTTGACCCACATGCCAAATTGGCCTATTCTCCTTAGTGAACCTCACAAAGTGGCAAAATCCTAGGGCGAGTGGAACCTTGCGGGCCACCCTGCCCTGTTTTCCCTTCAAAATAGCTATCTGGCCAGGGAAGTCTGACCCCTAGGGCTTGAACCATCCAAGCTCCCTCCTATGAACTGCTAATATCAATCTGGGTCATATGTTAGATTTCTTAAATGTTGAAGTATCCAATCTAACTATGTTTGCAGGGATTTGACTAACGTTTTTGTGTTCTCGTGCTTGAATATGCTCACCTCTCCTTTGCCCGCAGGATTTATGAAATTAGGTGTAGGACCTTCAAGGGCAGTCATGGAGAAGGAAAAGGGAAAGAAAATAGGAAAAGCACCCCGCAGGAAAGAAGATAAGGATCAAATGAAATACCAATTCCAAGGGGAACCCCTGAAATCCAAGGTCACCACAAAGTGGAAGGAGGGCACCGACATAAACATTGGACACATAGACAACGACGAATTCAAGCAAAGGGTCAGGATCAACCCTACGACAGAGAATGCAAGGCTAATCAGAAGCAATGGAATAGCTAAGGTTGCAAGCTTCCCCCTCCCGCTCTTGTCACCCCTGAACTACTAATGGCCTACAGGGAGGCATACCAACCAGAGACTCAAACGATAGTAGATAGAGATGGAAATGTGTTAGTTGATATGTCTTCTCAAGCAATAACTAGAACCTTTCATATCCCTACTTTTGGGGAAATGCAAATACCAACCAGGGATGATGGAAAGACAATGTGGGAGGAGGACCCACTTAAATGTAAGAAACTTATAAATCAGTTTTGACTCAAGGAGAAGAGGGGCAGTGCTACCAAGGTCCCCCAAGAACTGTTCTGGAGTGATTTTTACGAAGATTACCATGATTTGGTAACATTGTTAAGCAAGGTAATGGGCCTCCCAATGGCTGCCTACTTCCAAGAATGGATGGTATAGTTTGTAGAGGAGATTCTTCGTGGAGAAGAAACCAAGTTTTACTGGGGGGATAATCAGTGATTGCTTCCATGAGCAGTTTATGTCCATAAAGAAAACTTCTAGATTCTACATGACATCCTATTTGGTCTACTCGTTGGCCGAACAGAGGCAATACGGAGGCTTGTTCAGAGCTCCAGATGAAGAACCTGGCAGGGAGTTGGAGGTCTATGACAAATACCCCCAACTACAATACAAAAATTTCAAGAAGGATTACTACAAGGTCATGACACTTTCATAGGTTATATCATTAGATTGCTCGGGGGTGACTTCGAGAGGCGAGTCTCCCACAGTGCCAACGCATTTCTAAAATAGTTTTCCTTTCTATTCATCCAGTACCCAAAGTTCACATATATTCGTGCAAAGGGCTTCTCACAAAGACCCTACAAGCTGCCCTGGTATCCTATTGACCAGATAATACTATTGGAGCTCTCTCAGTAGCTGTGGCATGTGCATAACCTCTTGAGCAGCAAACATATGCAAGGATTCCTTATCCCCTTTCTTTCGGTCAAGGGCTATATGAACTGCACACCTCTTAGTGTGTCGACAACTCAAAGAAGGAATTGGCCGAATACCATTGGAGAATCCACACCGCCCAACCAGGAATGGATCCCTATGGCCATATCAAGAAGAATCTTAGACCTGAATATGCCCATCTACACAGTGTTGAGGATTTCTGGGCTAATTGCAAAAGATGACAATGAAGTGCGGATGAGACATTATATGCGGATGACCACATACTTTATAAAGAAGGTTAATTTGTTCCTAGTGCCTAACCAAGTGGAAGAAGATGAAGGCACAACACGGTCATGGATCCCTGGTATAATGCAGTTGCTAATCTACCACTACCACTAATTGATTGGGATGAGCAAGAGGTCAATGAGCAAGAGGTCGACGACCTTGACATTCTAACCAAGCCCGTTGAGGCTCGAACAAAAGACTGGATTAATGGGCAAGTTGCCCGATTGAAGCAACAAGGGGTCACTTTGACCTATGAAGGGCTCGAGAAGGAGCCAAGTGGAATAGACAGCATTACAATTGTTGCCCCATCATGAGAGACTTTGAAATCCCTTGCAGTTACCAGATCAAGGAAAATAAAATAGGTTGATGAACAACTGCCCAATCCCAAGGTATATGCTAGAAAGGCCTTTGAAGGAGAACCTTCCAAGAAACACAAAATATTAGGTAGTTTCACAGAGATGCCTGCTATTCAAGAAAATCCACTCCATGAGGGAGAAGAGATGGAGGTTGAGCAACCAAAATCTCCACCAGCCGCCTCCACTGTTGTTGCTCCTCTGCATACTTCCCAGGTGTTGGTTGCTACTTCCCCGCCTGCAGTGGACATCTCGATCCACATTTCTTCTTCTCCACCCACCGGGAAGGTCGTGATGATTGACTCTTCTTCTGCCACCACCTCTCCACTCTCTTCTGCTTCCATGTCACCAACCACATCTCTCTCATTAGCAACAACAATAATTCCAATGCCTACACTCTCACTTCTAGAGGAATTTTCTCAGCATATGCAGAAGGTTCCTACGGAGCTTTCTGAAGTATCAATGAGCCTATCTATTCAAGTTGCCTTGGCATAGATTCTTGCTATTATCCCCACCTCCACTCCTCCAACTGAGCCACCAGAGATGAAGGCCACAATGCAAATATCCAAGGAGTTGGAGAAGCAAGAAAAGGAGGCCACAAAGGCATTGGAGGAAGAAGCGGATGACTACCATGAACACCCAAAGCACCAGCACTTGCAAATTGATAAGGTAGTTCGTGAGGGAGAGGAAACAGAGTCCTTCGAGGGTGATGAAGAAGAAGTTGTCGGCACCAAATATATGGTAGAAACCTTTGATGCAGACCTAGAAGAAGAGTTAGCTTCACAGTTAAAGGATGTTGGGGAGGAAATTGAAAGACCACCTCCCAAAGAAGAAAAAGAGTCTAGTGATAAAATGGAAGAAGACACTGAACTTCCAACTGGGGATCAGAAAGAAAAATCCAGTCTAGATGAAGAAATTCCCCTCTCAGCAGAACAAGAAAAAAAAGAGCAAGATGTGCCGCCCCAACATGAGGAAAAAGAAAATAAAGAAGAAGCCAAGACCCACGAAATCCTAAAAATAGAATAGCCCGAGGAACGTGTGCATGAGGAAGAAAAAGAAGAGAAGGATATTGAAGGGAAGGACAACCCCAAGGAATGCATTCCCACCAAGTCCCCCATTAAACACATGATGTTCATCGGAGACTTTGATGAAGAAGAAGGAGAAGACACAAGGACAAAGCAGGAGGCTCCTGATGATAAAGACATTGAAGTCATAAGGGATGAAGAAGAAGGTGATCATGAATTACCCAAGAAAAAGTCTCAGATGCTAAAGTGGCTAGAAAAGCAATTAGAAAAGAAGGCTTCGGCTCCCAAAGATCCAAGAGCAATATTGGAGGCCATCTTGGCCTGAGCTCATATCAGCACCAAGAAAGAGAAGAAGCCCAAAGTTAGATCCAAGTTGACAATGGATGCTTCTGGATCTAGAATCGTGCAAGTAGCTACACCAGTGGTGGGAGAAGAAGGGATAAGTTATAATGTCTCCACCATCGAGTTAGGGACAACTTCTAGAGAGCAAAAAATAGATCATCTCCAAGAGTTTTTTGCCACGATGGTGCATTTGATACAGCAGGATAAGATCTCCAAGGAAGAACTTAAGGTACAGGTGGCTGATTTGACAGCCTATATCTAGCAATGGTCATCTACAAAAGAGCTTCCTACCACATCCTCTACACCACCACAGCTGTTTTCCAAGGAGAAAATCGACAAGCTTGAGAAAAGAAAGAACTGGACTAAAACCACGAAGGATTTGTTCCAACAAGTCCTGTATGCTGGAAACATGGGCATCAGTCGTGTTGTCTGGACAGCAAATAAATTCTTGGAAGTCCAAAAATCCCTTAAGGGCATGCAAAATTTTTTCACTGACTTCCCAGGGATATATGAGTTCACCTATCCTAAGATTGAGGCCATCCTCAAGCTACCTCACAAAACATGGAAAGAAGACCTTGCATTCACGAAGGATGATCACTGGCTAGTGGATATGTGGAAGTTGGACTTTGAACATAGAAAAGGGATATTGGAACAAGTACTCTGCAAGGTGAAGCCAGACATTGATTAGTCCAAGGACATTAGGGCCAAGTGTATTGAGTATCTAAAATTGATGACGGTCTACGATGTGTCCGCTGTTGAGATCGATCCGGGAAAGGTAAAGCCTTATTTCCATAAGAAGATGGAAGATGGGATGTTGGGAAAGCTCACCATGGATTTCATGAATTTTGATGCTCAGGCCTTCGCCCAATCTGAACAAGTCAGGGATAATACAGCTAAGTGTGATGAAGATTGGGATACACTTACGGACTGATCCAAGCAATGGAACTGCCAAGTGCTCCAATCTAATATAATGGAGATCGAGAAACTTTGGGCATTAATCAGCAAGTTCATAGAATATGTGGCTTTGAAGAAGTAGGAAGGAAACCCGATTGTTGATGAAAAGATCCTCATAGAATAGCTACAGCAAATGCAATCAGCAAAAGAAAAAAAATGTTATAGTGTTGTCATAAGAGGACAAAATAGGGAAAAAACAAGAAATGTATTTTAAATTGTAATATATTTGGGGGTAGGTGAAACCCTAGTTTGTAGTGAATCTTGGCCACACAATACAAATCAATCTTGGCCATTCATTTTTCTTTTTGAACACTATAAATAGGGGGTATCCTCTCATTTTCAAGAGAGATTTGAGTTGTAATAGCATGCTACAAAAATTTTAATAGAAGCTCATTGGCTTTTGGTGGACTCTTGAGTTTCTATTGCTTGTTTCATGATTCATCTCCCATAGTGGATTTAGTTAGATCTGTTTTTTTGTTCTTCATAGTTTTAGATTACTTTGGTAGATTAGTTAATGATGTTCAATGATTGTGTTGATTCCTTTCTTGTCCATAATTTTTGTTGTTTACTGATGGTAGATAGTTGTTTAAAGTTAGTCTGGGAATAAACTAAAAGTTGCTCCAAACTTTATATTTTGTTCATGCATGTTTATGGTGAATGAATGATAGAACATTTGTAGTCCTTAGAAGCTAGCACAAGTTTCATGATACTATGGGTTTTTTGGTTAAGTGATTTTTTTTTAAGGAAGTTTTCCATAGTAGAACCCTCCATGATCACTGTTCATAATTAGTTTCAGGTCTAGGAACCCCTTCTCTTTCCTACCCCTTTTCCTTTCTTTTATAAGTGACCTATGCTAAGGTTCATTCCACATTGTAAAGCCAAATCTTAAGATAAAATTGGAATTTTGGATTGTTGTTCAAACCTACAGCAAATTGCACTCTAACTTCCCTTTTTAGGAATTCCATTTCAAGATTCATCTCGTATCCATCCCACACAACGTAATTCTTCCATGTGATTACTAGCAAAATCACATCAAACATCAACTGAGAAATTCCATGCACATCATGACCTGACACCTGAGAGACCTTGGGGTAGCAATTAGTAACTTGCTTGCAAATTTCTACCTTTCAAGAGAGGTAGTGTGCCTATGCACTACCTATGTTGAGAAAGTGCTCAAACACCCATCAACACGACAGACAACATGAACTCCAACATTTCCTAGATGGAAGCAAGTAATACAATATCAACATCCTACCTATCCTTCAACCTACACTTTGGAAGTCAATAGTGGGATGTGGAGGTCGAGGGTAGGGTTGAAACTGTGAGTCATTATAGAAGTTACAATTAGCCCAAAAGGGTTCATTGTTGCTTTTTATCTAGCATGAAATCTCAACAAAGCCAAAAAAATTAGTGGTAGTATCCAAGCCCATTACAAGAGTCAAGGTGAAGTTTTTAGAACATGTGAAGACCATTATTAAGGTAAAAACGTGTCAACATTCTAGTAGTTCTTGACCTCAAAAAAATTGTCATAAAAAAATAGAGATATGAACACATTTATTACAAAAGAGCTTATATCTTTATTATCTAAAAATAATAACTCAATATAATTAAATTTCATCTAAAAACTTGTAATTATTTTTTTCATCTTAAAACTTTTAAGTGTTCATTTTTTGTTGCATGATGGTTTGTTGATGAATTGTTAATTGCAATTCCATTAACTACAAGAATTTCTTTCAGTTGTGCAAAAGAAAATATTAATAGCTTAAGCACAAGGCTAATTTATGTGAATGCAAAAATTACAAAGATGACAATAAGCTTAATATGTTTTAAAAAAATTTAGGACTTGTCAAATTCAATCAGAATATTGGACTAGGGAGTAACGATCATTTGAGTGTGAGTTATGCGAGATACAAGTGGTGTTAGTTTTGTAAATTGATTTTATAAAGAGATGTAATATTTTGAGTGAGGTACACAAAATTTAACCTTTCTTGTATAGTGAAAAACGCTAGATCAAATTCCCAAAGTTGAAGATTAAGCGACTCAATATAAGCATTAAATATGGGTCCAATATAAGCATTTGTGGAAATTAAAGCAAGCAATGCATGCTACTAATTTTTCATTTGATGTACAACCTAACACATAAAATGCTTGTAGGTCCTATACTATTGAAAACCTCAGAAGCATGACTAATCCTTGAAACGAGACAAAATTTTCAAGCTAAAACTTGAACTATAGTAAATTTGTTAGCTATGACTTAAAATTTAAAGATCATGGGCTTTGAATCGCATTCAATTAAATTTTCATAAATAAAAATTAGCATAAAGAAACTAACTAGTAAAGGTCTAATTATTTAGAAAATAGAATTCTATAAAAATTTAGTTTCAATACATTTAGCATATACATCTTTTTCTGTTAAAATTTAAATTTTAGTAGCTATAAATTTGCATAAAGTTCAATTTTCTTAAAATTGTCAAAAAGAAAATTAGAAATTAATAATTCTTCATAAAAGAGATTTATCAAAACATATCTTATCACTAAACTTATTTGTAAATCCTAATAATACAATCTAAACTTTGATCCAAATACATATTGTCATCGAATTTCGAAGAATCTAATTATAATACAAATATACATCACATTTTTTTAGAAGTGTTTTTTAACATAAAATTGTGTATTGTGATAGCCTTAAATTCTAGTTGTATTTTAATATTATCATTCAATCATGATTGGTATTATTACAATAACTAAGGTGTAGCAATGTGAGGTGAAGATTCATATGCAAGAATGGTTTCCTTTGTAGTATCAAAGGTGTCAATCCAACGGTGAACTCCTATGTTCGTCTCACATATCTCTACAACCTATTTTTCCCATGTCCTTTGGTCACTCCTTTTATTACATCATTTTTTGGGCCTCCTTTTCCCTTTATTTACCCCTTCTTCAGCTTATTTGTAGGGATTTTCCTTATCTACTTCTTGCAAGAAAAGGTCATCACATTCCTCTATGAACTACTAGTGTTGGAACTAAGGCAATCAACAATGTCAAACTAGTTTTACTACCACCATACCTCATCTCAAATCTCATACAAATTATTTTATAAATTAGATAAATATGCAAATCTATAATTTATCAATGTTGAACTAATGGTGAATCCATGGATACAACATTCTATCAATAAAAAGCTAAAGAAACCATCCAAAAATGAGAATTACAATGAAAAAGTTGTATTTCCTTAAAAAAAGTAATTACAATAATAATATGATGAAAAGAAGTAACCTTGTTATATTATCAAGGGAAATATCCCTAAACCATGCAAGATTATGCCAAGTGTCTTAATCCTATGAAATGAGACAAAAATGAAAACGTAACATAAGTAAGCTTAATACTAAGGTGTGAATATGTGCTAAAGTCTAACCAGTTAGATAAAGTATTATGTTCACACCAACACCACTCTTAAGTGTAACTTAGGAATGCACTAAACTAATACATGAAAAATAATTAAATGATTCCAACCAACTAGGCCTAATAAGGTACTCATATATACAAATAAATAGATCTCTCGTAACTAGAGAAAAGGATAAAACCTCATCAAAAAAGACTCCTCTCAAAAAATGAGATGTAAAAATGTAAAGGAAGGACTCAAGAAGAGACCCCAAGGAAAAAATCCCTCACCCCAAGCATTGCTCACAACTAAAGATAACAAGTAAATGCCAATGGTTCAGTGAAGATGTCCACAACTCTCTCCTCAATAGGCAAATACTAAGGAGAGATGGCCATCATGAATAAGCTATCAAATGAAATGAATGTGTATCTCAAAGTGCTTTGTACTATAATTCTTAACTATGTTGTGTGTAATGTGAATCACACTTTGGTTTTCACACCAAAGAAGAGTAGTATTATTAGGTGGTAGATCAAGTTGTCATAATATATCAAAGCCTCAATAACTCTTGGTTGGCAAGAACTACCTCTTGATACTCTATCTCAGTGGATGATAATGCAATAGTGATTTGTTTCTTGCAAGGCCATTCTATTGGACCAAAACCAAGGAAAAAAATAAACCCAAAAGTGGGCTTCCATGAGTCAACATCATCTACGCAATCTAATTCAATGAAGCCTATTATCTATGAAGCTCTTGGTATTTATTGAATACCAAAGTTTGCAGTACCCCATATATACATCAAAATGCACTTGGTTTCTTTATAGTGACTCTCATGAGGATCATGGAAAAAATATGAGACAATCCCAACAACAAAGGTGATATCAAGAAATGTGTGTTTAAATACAAGATATTTCCCACCAACTATTAATACAAAATGGCATCAACACTAGGTGTGGTGAAAAAGTGGAAATCAAAGTGACACCTAACTAAAATGATGTAAGATTTAGCTTATAATCATCCATACTAAAAACTTAATTATATCAATGGCATGCCCTTTTTTATGTGTGGAGATACCCTCAATAGACTAAAAAACCCATAGACCAAGAAAGAAGTGCAAAAAACTAAGATATATCATGTCAACATGCTCCATCAAGGAGTGTTGTAAATACTAAAGCATGGAGGAGGAACTACTAATGAAAATCAAATATTCTACATATAAGAACAATATAAAAATATCAAATATGTATCTTTGAATATACATGATATGATCAAAACGGTAACATGTGAAACCAGATGCAAGTAGGAAATCATCTATCTTATCATAACAAGCCCTAGGGGCTTGTTTGAGACCATAGAAAGAATGTCATATGCTAGAAACAAGAGAAGAGTCTTGCATGAATCTTGGAGGTTTCTCCATATAGATATCCTATATATCTTAACCTTCCTTAGTGTGCTACTAATAGTGCCTACACATGGCAAACCTCTACATATGAAATTCTTTTCTAACATGTATATGACATAGGAGGTCATATGGAGTATTAAAATATCTCTCACCATCATGAACTGGTGATTAATGATATCACTAATAAGCTAAGCCCAATGTATCTTTTTGTCACCTCTTATTATATCCTCAACAAAGTAAAATATCCAATTCTCAAAAGTGGAGTTTTCTCCCAAACCCATAACTCTACTCAATAAAGTGACTAAATAATTTATCTCAGTAACAAAATCACTTATGTATAATCTCTTTGGTAACTTGGCATTTGATGCCTTAGGTTTTTCATCCAATGGCCATTTATGATCTTAAAAAAAAAATTAGGTCCCTAATCATTTTTTTTTCTTGATCTTTTATTACCTTTGTCATGGTGGGATGAGTGGGAATCTCAAAATCCTTTATTATTGTAGCACTAGAAAAATCGGCGAACACTCTACCATCTAAAGCAACTATTTTTCTAGAATCAATAAAATAATTCTCTCTACATTTCAAGATTAGTTTTGGACATTGGATTGAGGTAGAAAATATAGAATCTTGGGCTATCCCATTATCAACTAGTTTATTTTCCTTTGGTGTGGGGTTGGTGCCAAATATCCTTTCTCTAAAGTCCTCAATGTCAATGTATCCTAAATAAGTGTCACCAATAAAGTTCTACCTTGAAGTAATCTTAGTTTGAGGGGAAACCCCTTTGAACTTGTACTTCATCTTGGTGACCCTTGACATTTATATATGCATGAAAAAGACTTGATAAACACCACATAAACTATTTTGTAAATAGTAGAAAAAATCTCATGCAAGACATTAATAACCATTAATATGTCACAACTTACATAAGAAAATTTATATATCACTTCAAGCTTACAATTTAAATCATCAAGATTAAGTGTTTAAGATATATCAGAAAATCACTTAAAATGGCCACTTTTACTACTAAGTAAATCATTGTAGATATTTTGAGATGATAAGACCTACAAAGAATCCATGATTATACAAACATGTGAAGAATAACACCAAACAAACCTTTAAAATTATATATACATGAAATGTTGGGAAAGGGAACCCTTTTGGTTTTTTTTGCCTTAGGGTTCCACAATTTTCCCTAATTTCATATATGTGTATGTTGTGTGTATTATGATGATGGAATGCAAGGATGGAATGGTGTTTTGATGGATTTAGACAAGGTGTGAGGTTGAATTACAACGTGATAGGTGATTCAACCAACCCTTAACCAAATCTAGAAATGACCTAATAATGAAATGTAATGATCTAATTGACTTAATTATGCAAAATAATAATTTGTTTCTAATATAGAAAATATGAGATGTCACAAAGGAAATCAGATAGTAGAAATAGAAAGCAAAGGACACTATGCACCTATGGTATAAATTGTAGCAGAATTTATCAGGACGTTGGTGCCGAGGGCGCCACTATCTTGCTAGGTATTTTCCAAATTTATTTTCATAGTCTTTTAATGTCAGATTTGAACTTTCATTTCTCATCTACAAACTTGTCAGATCAATGTCGAATAATTCTATAATTGACTTTACATGAGTTATCAAGGCCTAGGGTTTTGAATGCAACAATGAATAATGTTTCTTCAAACTTCCTTTCATCCTCTTCAACATAATATTTGCACATTCACAAAGAAAAGAAATGTTGGGCCATTTTAGTGGCTTGCCTCAGTCAAACCCTGTGTAAGTGTTTCCACTTCCACAATGGAAATATTAATGATAAATGGATAATTGAATGGAAGGAATGATGAAATCATAAAGTATTGCAACTCACCACCCTTCAATGGCTTCCTTGAAGGACTAAAGTCATACACATCACTTCAAGGATCTTGGATCTTGTTTGCTTGATTTTTTTGAATTCTTGAGTGCTTTGGAGACCTACAACAAAGGTTAGCCTTCACAAAACAATGGGCATGAACAAAATCACATAAAATTTGACATGATGTTGGATCTTGAATAACTACAATAAATCTCTAATAGCTACTCTTGACTTTTTGAATAATGCTCTTGATAATAGTAATTGCTCATGAATGCTTGTAAGTGATAGATTTCTCTTGTTAGCTTTGAAATGATGTAATAACTAGGTATTTGTAGGAAATTGTTCTAATTTATCAAAAATTAAATCCCAACAACCAAATTTAAATATTTAAATTCAAATAATAAAATTTTGACACCAATATATTTGAATTTGGAGCCAAAATAAGGGGACATAGGTGCCCTAGGCACTAGTTTCCCAACCCTATTTTTGGGCGATTAAAGTGTCGAGGACAAATTATGAAATGAGAGAATTTGTTTTATGCTTGAAATTTGTCAAAAAAGTATTTAAAATAAGCTATGGAATGAATAATTTTGGAAAATAGGAGCTTAATTAGGCCTAATAGCTTAAAGGAGAGAAAAAAAATAGTGTGAAATTGTCAAGGGTGACAATTTACGATGCTACATTTAGCCCCCACTTTAGTGAGAGTATGAACTTACACTCAGAATCACACTAAAGTAGAGAAATATATGCCAAGAGGGGTCCAATTATACAAATTTTTAAGAGATAGGATGACTAAGGACCAAAGAGGTGGCCAAGCCCCCAAGATCCAAGATCCCATGGAAAATCAGCATAAGGACAAAGGAACACACATGTAAGATATGCAACAAAACAACATACAAAAATATACCATGTCGGAAAACATGAAGCACACACAATGAAAATACATGACATGATGGAACATAAAGATGAAAAACAAATGAGAAAAAACACAATGTAAACATGATGTAAACACAAAGAAGACACACAAAATGGAACACAACAAAACACAAGGTTAGTACTAAAATATTTGAGTTGGTAAGGCAAAGAGACCTTAGTCTTAAATTTTCTCAAATACCAAACGTCATCCATCAAATGAAGGAATACTCCATGAGGAATAAATTCATACACATCACTCATGGAACACATGGCTCCACTGGAAAGAAAGGTGTGTTATGCTAGGTGGCCATGTTAAAAGGGGTGCTCAAGTTCATGACCCAACAAGCTCCACTTTGTTGAATCCATGAACTATCTTGCAATAACTCACCTTAGGTGGGTGCATAAAAGTCACCTCAAGGGGTGCATAAAAACTCACCTTAGGGGGTGCAACAAAAATCACCTTATGGGGTGGAAAAAAAATCACCTTAGGGGGTGCAACAAAACTCACCTTAGGGGGTGCATAAAACTCACCTTAGGGGGCGCATAAAACTCACCTCAGGGGGTGCAACAAAACTCACCTCAGGGGGTGCATAAAACTCACCTTAGGGGGTGCATAAAACTCATCTCATGGGGTGAAACAAAACTCACCTCAAGGGGGTAAAACTCACCTCACGAGGTGCAACAAAACTCACCTCAGGGGGTGTATAAATGACAATAGGATAAAGCTAAAAACTCGAGGGATGTTATATCAACACTACCACAAGAGACAATAGCAAAGGGGATTTTATTTTCATATGAAAGGTCACACCTTATGGGATATCACTCATGACATCACATCCAAGAGAGGACAAGTCATGGAAAAACAAATTCATGCCTTAGGGAATACTATCCATAGCATGAACACCAAGGGGAATATCATATGCCAAGAAAGGTAACTCTCTTGAGGGATATCAAGCCTAATATCACCACAAAGGAGACACTAATCATAGATCAAGAAGGCCACACTTTGATTAACAAGGTCACACTTCCTAGGAGATGCATGATATCATCACTAAGAAGGGACTATATGTCCCCCCTTAAAATTTTAGTGTACTTGCTACACTAATGTTTTAAGGAGATAAAGAAGGATCCCTTGCTAGAAGGAATGCACCTAGGACAAGGCTACCTAACCCCTTTGCCCCCAAATTGTAAGGACAAAGGTGAGCCATATTTATGATGTTCTACTCCTTGCAAAATGAAAGATGATCAAGCATAAATCCATGTTTATACCCTCATGGATGGTAGTGAGTATGTTGTGACACTACAACTACCACATGGAAAGGAACAAAAAAAAATTAATGTTAATAGATTATACATTCAATTTGATCCCCATAAGGATCAAATTCTCTCAATTTATTATTTAAAGCATGACATTCATCAGTAATATGTCCAAGTGTTCTAATATGTGCACAATAATGCATGTTTGTACTCTTTCCTTTCTTATCTTCTCATTCACGAATGGGTGCTAATGTAATGTGTTCTAGTTTAATAAGTGTGTCTAAGGCTCTTTCAGTCTTGGTTAAAGGATATAAGAAAGGAAACTTCTTAAGTTTACATTTCTTTATTGGTAGGACAACTACTTGTTGTAAAGGTGGAGGATCTTGGTAATCTAGTCCTTTTGTATCTTTAGATGGTATTTGTTCCAAAAGAGGATGGATTCCATGCTCATTCTTTATGTCACATCCTTGTTTTCTTAAGATTCTAAAGCCTTGTCCATAATTTTGTTCCAATTTAATGGGTGTGTTTGTAACTTTATGCTCATATGACATAGGGTTGGTTGATGTGCTTTCCTTATTATTGTTATTGGTGGGTATCTCCATGCATGTTTTTTGAGGTATGCTTTGTGATTCAATTTCTGAATGTAACAAAGTGAATGTTTCAAGTGGTGGCATGGTAGGATGTTGTTGGTATGGAGTAGTATGCCATTGCATTGAGGGATAAAAGGCTACATTATTCTCAAGGTTACATAAGGAATTTTGTATGAGTTCATGCATGCTCTCTTCATCTTGACCTAGGACCTCAAAAAGACTTGTAATAGGAGATGAATTATTATGAATTTCATTATCATAATTAGGGTCATTTCCAAACAAAAAACTTGAAACATCCACCAAAGATATCAATGAGGTCAACAACTTACCAAAACATTGAACCATCACGATGATATAATTCTTTTACTAGGTTCAAATTGTTATGCAATAGGTGACTAAAAAACAAACAAAAAATCTGGATAGAGAATTCTGAGAAATTTCCATCACAAAAATCTAAACCAAAAAGGACAGGATAGTGGCCCCTAGGGCACCTATTTCCTAGGTAGGATTTTACAAAACTAAAAGTTTGATTGTCTATTATACTATTTAAGTTTTTTGTGTTTATGTGCAAATAGGTGTGACAATGAATTATTTTCCATATTTGATCAATTTTAGGATTGTGAACTTAATAATATGAACATGCAACAATGTTGAAAATAAATGACAGTTTTGAAATGTAGAATTCAAAATTTAGATATCATAATCCAAAAGAGAACACATAAACAAAGAGTTGATTTAATTTTCAGCCATAAAATGAAGGAAAAAGGCACCTAGGGTGCGTATTTCCTAGATAGGGTGATTGGAAATTCAAAGTGTGAGTGTGTTTATTATTGTTTAATGTTCCCAATTCTATGTGTAGATAGATTTGACAATGAATATTTTTCCCAATTTTACCGATTTTATGACTATGGAAATAGAAAATGCAAGTATGCCAATGTATGAAATATAAATGACAAATTTTGAATGCAATTTTTAGATACAAGATGTAATGATTGACTGATTCCAAGATGTAAAGTTATAAGAATGATGATTTTATGCAATTTTGAAACAAAACTATATTTTGACTTAAATGAAAGATGCATAAATGGATGCAGAATTTTATGATCTAATGAATGCAAGTTGAATGTAGATCTAAGCTAAAATTACTGAAATAAACCCTATTTTAACCTATGATGCAATATGAATGCAATATTTTTGTATTTTTATTTCTTTTTATGATGCAAAAAGGAAACCCTAAATGAGAAATGTAAATAAATGCAAATAAATACCTAGATCTAGGGTGAATTATGGCAAAAATTCAAAAGGTATATAATGTTAACAAGTTGGGTTCACCAAAATGAAATGTTGGGAAAGGGGACTCATTTGGTTTTTTTTTTTTTCCTTAGGGTGCCATAACTTTCCCTAATTTCATATATGTGTATGTTGTGTGTATGATATGATGATGGAATGCAAGGATGGAATGGGGTTTTCATATATGTATGATATATGATGATGATATGTGAGGTTGAATTACAACCTAATAGGTAAGTCAACTAGCCCTTAACCAAATATAGAAATGAACTAATAATGAAATGCAAAGATATAATTGACTTAATGATGCAAAATAATGTTTTGATGCTAATACAAAAAATCAGAGATGTCACAGAGGAAATTAGACAACAAAAATAAAAATGGGAGGACATTGTGCACCTGCGGTATAAATTTTAGTAGAATTTGTTGGGACGTTGGTGTTGGGGATGAAACTGTCCTACTAGTTATTTTTCAGATCTATTTCTACATTCCTTTGATGTCAAATTTCACTTTCATTTCCCATCTACAAACTTGTCAAATCAAGATCAAATGTTTTTGTAATTGACTTTCGTGAGTTGTCAAGTCCTAGGGTTTTGAATGCAACAATGAATAATGTTTCCTTAAACTTCCTTTGATCCTCTTCAACTTGAGATCTGCACATTCATAAAGAAAATAAATGTTGGGCCATTTTAGGGGCTTCCCTCAGTCAAACCTTATGTAAGTGTTTCTAGTTCCACAATGGTAATTTCAATGATAAATGGATAATTAAAAGGAAGGAGTGATTAAATCACAAAGTGTTGCAATTCACCACCCTTCAATGGCTTCCTTGAAGGACTAAAGTCATACACATCACTTCAAGGATCTTGGATCTTTCTTGCTTGATTTTCTTGAATGCTTGAATGCTTTGGAGACCTACAACAAAGGTTAGCCTTCACAAAATAGTGAGCATGAAAAAAATCACATAAACTTTAACATGATGTTGGATCTTGAATAGCTACAATAAATCTCTAATGGCTGCTTTTGACTTGTTGAATAATGCTCTTGATAATAGTAATTGCTCATGAATTCTTGTAAGTGCTAGATTTCTCTTGCTATGTTTGAAATTATGCAATAAATAGGCATTTATAGGCAATTGTTCTAATTTCCCAAAAATTAAATCCCAGCAACTGAATTTGAATATTTGAATTTTAAATAATAAAATACTAACACTGACATATTTGAATTTGGATCCAAGATAGGAGGATATAGGCACCCTAGGCGCCAATGTCCCAACCCTATTTTCAGGGGTTTAAAGTGTCAAGGACAAAGTATTAAATGAGATCATTTATTTTATGCTT
This sequence comes from Sequoia sempervirens, assembly GCA_007258455.2. Taxonomy (NCBI): domain Eukaryota; kingdom Viridiplantae; phylum Streptophyta; class Pinopsida; order Cupressales; family Cupressaceae; genus Sequoia; species Sequoia sempervirens. The sequence goes on along the minus strand of VDFB02000002.1, from coordinate 95,564,907 downwards.
GAAAATTATCAAAAAAATATTTAAAATAAGTTATGGAATGCATAATTTTGGAAATTAGGAGCTTAATTAGGTCCAATAACTTAAAGGGGGGGAAAAATAGTGTGAAATTGTCAAGGGTGACAATTTACGATGCTACAATGCAACACATGTTTTTCCATTTAAACTATTGTGGAGATTCAATAGATATATGGATTTTTGGAGAATCTTAGTGCATGTGGACATTCATTAAGCCTTTTAATATGTTGTAGAATATTAGGTGGTTAATGAATTTGTAGAAAATACCATGAGAACAAATAAATCCTGATCATGGTCAAAATACCACAATGAAGAGAAACTACAAAGGTTTAGTAATCATACAGATATTATGGTAAAATAGAAAGGGGGAAAATGAAACTAATATTTCTACACTATGAATGAATGAAAGGCAGGTATGTTGAGAGAGTTGGGATGTTGCAAAGAAATGTGAAGGTAGCTTATGTTGCATAAAAAGTAGGGGTATGTGGACATGTCCTAATGATAGATGAAACACTACAACACTCTTATTAAATAAAATCTGCAAGATAATTAGGTGAACCAAAAAAATGAGGAAGTGATGGATGGTGTGGCACTTTGAGTGGGAGGTGGATAATTGTCAATGATTACCAGATTTCATAATGACCTCATGAAGAATAAAGACCCCTTGTGGAAATTTAATTACTAAAAGGAACGATGAGAATTCGATGTGCACACAGATAAATCTAATTTGCATGTAGAGTTATGCATAACACCAATTAATCTTTAACTTGAACTCATAAGACTTAAAAATTCAATTTCAAGGTCTGCTCAAACTAGGGCTCAATACACATACACCAAAATACTCTAAGAACCCTAATGTTTAAACATTCTCCCCAAGCCACAACTGGTAAGGACCTAGATCTAGACTATCATGATGAAGTATATTCTAAGGCATCATCCACAATATGGACTTAGGATACTAGTTATATCATTCAACATCTAACTATACCTGATTTCACTTAACACATTCTTAAGTGGACATTAACATTTAAAATTTGAATTTAACAATATTCACAACCAACATTAATTTGAAATTCAAAAATTAAAATTATTTTAAATTATAGCCAAACCCTAGGTCAACATTGATATTTAAATTTCTCGAATAAATAGAGCCCAAGAAAAAGTATCATATTTGGTAAAAAATGGGTGGAAAAATGTTAGAAAATTAACCAAATGATCACAAGCACACTTCATAGGTTGCAAACATTTACTCCACTACTCAAACAAGGTTGGAAATTGATAAAATGAGAGTAATATCCTCAACAAAACCTTATATTCTTCAAAAAACGTGTGCCATTAATGACCCTTCGTACTGAATAGGGTGATAGCCACTTTAGTCTTAATTACCTATAGCTTTGAACTAATTATGGAATTTTTAGAGAAATATGGCCATTGCAAGAAAAATAATAGGTGATGAATATATTACTTACACAAGTAACATCTCCATAGTGAACCATATCCCACCCAAGTTTAAAATTTTGTGGAATTTTGGATGATTGAGGACATTGTGGGGAAAGATGACCCATTCAAATGAACATAAAAACTCTACAACTCCTTAAGACACCAAAGAAATGACCTCTAAAACCCCAAATGACCCAAAAACTTAATGACCAAAACCATTATTTGATATATAGGACCAAGACTCACAAATCTCCTAAGGAAAAATAATAAACGCCCTAAAACCAAGACCAAGAATAAAACTTGAACAAACTAAAAAAATGAATAGAGGGGGTCCTCATTTTAAATGGGGTGTGTGTGCAAGGAAAAACAAATGGAAAATTTGGTGGGTAAATTCTCTAGATAATTTTAATTACAAACAACAATCATGAACCCAAAATCTCTAGTTTAGGCTCTATATCAAGTGGAATAACCAAAACACCATATCAAAGAATCAAAGCCCTAGGTTAGTCCAATTATCCATATGTAGAGAATCTAATTGTGTGCAAATGTGTTCATTTCGCATATAAAGTAACCAAAAAAACTAAGCTCCATTACATTAAGCTAATTGAATGACCTTCACTCCAAAAGCAACCTGGATATTTCCTCGTTACCAATCAATTGTCTATAGTTCCAATGAGGTTATCAATGTGATTCCCTCAAACATAGCTCTACTACCAGTCAAGCATCTATAGCCCCAATAAAGATGTTTGAGAGCTCCTAAAATTTGAATTTAATTGTTTTTTGATTTCTTTTCTTTTAATATTATTTTCTTTTATTTTCAACTTGCAAGCAATGAAGCTCACTATTAGGTATGTGAATCATAGTGGCACTAAAGTGAGTATTTTATATTTTTCACTTAATACAGTATCACTTAAATATCTTTAGCAACCTCAGAAAATTTAATATTTAAAATATATAAGAACTCATAATTCTTCAAGCTAGACTAAAACATAATTCATTTCCCAAGAACAAATGCTCAAATCATCTAACACTAACAAGAGACTACCTCCATTAATCTAGAAGACCATGACAATTTTTTCTCAAAAAATATTCAATTATCTCCTTAATAATAATTATTATACAAAAGACACCCAAAAGTAAAATAGGACTCAAAAACTAGATAGAAAAAAGAAAAACACTAAAACTAAAACAAACCTAAAGCTAACTATATACAAAGGGATAGGTATTTAAGGCTACCTAAGCCTAAAAATAGTGCCTCAAGAACTACCCATTGATAGGCAATGGGACATCTCCTATAATAATTTTCAATCTATATGTATTGTCTCCTAATATTTTAAAAAATATGGAAAGGTTTGAGCCAAATTTTATCAAATTTACCATGCTCACCTTTCTTTTAATAGGACTTATCCCAATAAAGGACCAAATCAAAAATGTGGAATGTTTTTATTTTATCCCTTTTATCAAACCACCTTTTAACGAGACTTTAATTCTTAGCAATTTTTTCAATAGTAGCATCATGCTTCTCTTCCAAATTAAGGATTTGGGACAATCTAGCCTTCATCTTTTCCTTGACATCATAGTACTCATTCAAAAACTACAAAGTAGGTATCTTAAGGTGCATAAGACAAAAATGCTCTACAAGAAGTTCCATGTGCAACCTTCTTACAAATGCAATCTTCACATAAGGAAAATATCAAGTGAGTATGTCATTCCCTATTATTTTTGTCTAATAGCTTCCTCATGTCATTCAACAAGTTTTTGTTTGTAGACAAAGCCACTCCATTACCCTAGGGATAATAGTTTGATAAAAAAAATTAAGGTACAATCCCATAGTCAAATTCCTGATTTGAAAGCTTCAAAGGGGAAAATATGAGACTAATATCACAAAACAATGCAAAAGGACAACTAAAATTATTTATGATATGTTCCTTAAAAAAAATTATTACCACTTTGGTAGTGCATTTTTTACATGTCTACACTTCAATCCATATAGTACAATAACTAGTAGTGATAAGAATATACATGTTGCCTGCAAAGGAAAGTGGATTGATCATACCAATAAAGTTGAGTCCACATTCTACAAAGGGGTATATCTATGTATGGCAAGCTATAATGCCATAGTTAGGTTCTCTTTTGCAGCAACAGTCTAAATAATATCACAAATGCAAACATATATGTGTGCATCATGGAAAAGTGTGGGCTAGTAGTATCCTGCTCGTAGAATTTGATGTGTCGTAGCAAGACTAGATTCATGACCTATACAAAATTTATTGTGAAAGATAGCCAGAACCATAGAAACCTTAGGCTTATTGGGGCATCACAAATAAATACCCTTGTAGTTTCTTTTGTATAACACAAAACCCTTTAACATATTTTTTTCAATCTCAAGGCTCTTTGTTGAATTGAATTCATATGAGGAGGGAAACATTGGTTAAGAATGCAAACAGACTCCTCAGAAAATTGAAATCCCAAGTTTCAGAATTTTTGATTTTTCTAAGCAACATGTTGGCATTCGAGACCAGTCCATTAGGGAACAGCCTCTTTTCCTCCAGGGAACTCTGGAAATTCCCCAAGTTTCCCAACCAAATAAATCTGATTGTCCTACCACTAATTGCCTTTATGAGGATAGACCTATTGTCTTGGAAAATGACTCATCATTTGTCATGGAAGAAGCTAGAAATGTAAATTTATTGCATATAGCTATGGAGGAATATCCGTCGGAGCAGCAAAAGAAAGAAATGACTTCTTATGGTGAATCTATCAATGTTTTCCCTAAGGAGTTTCCTTGTTTGTTAAAGGAGGATAAAAGTTTGGAAAGTCAACTATTGCAAAAGGTTGCTACTGACTGTTCCCCTTCATTAGTCAATCACATGAGCATTACATGTGTGGAGAGAGTCAGTTTATTGGAATAGCAGAATATCAATGACAATTACTTTGAAATATGCAGCTGGTATAGTGCTGATGAGGAGCTTGAAAGTCAGAAGTGACTGGTTGTTGAGTTACAGGTTCAAGAATCAAGAGAGCAGCATAAAGCAGTTGAAAGGGGTGAGGTAAGTCATGATTTTATAGCTTCATTTGATGACCTTCCATGTTTTTTTGAGTAGGATAAGGAAAACATAGATCTGGTCGTAATTCAACAACATGAGGTTGAGGAAAACAAGGTTGATTTGGAGTGTCTCTCTTTGAGTAATAATGAGGATTATGAGCAGCTTCCTTTCTGGTGTAGGAAAGAGCCAGAGTTTGTTACATTGATAGAAAGTGTGCTAGAGGATGCTGCCTCATTGTTTGGAAATTTTCCTTCCTCCTTTGAAAAGGGAAAATTTGATTCTAGTATTCAAGAGGTTGAGCTACATGCAAGCATTGTTCAGGTTGAACAAGAGCAAAGGCTAGATACTACTCTTCAAAATCTTAATCAAAAAGTCAATAATTGAAATTCAACCTTTTTCATTTCGAGAGGCTGCCCCATCAGATACTTAGCCAGTTCGGAGGCTACTGAAGTGCCAGAGGTCATGCTTGTACCCAAGTATGAGGATGTAATCGAACAAGAATTTTTTTTTGGAACTGCAGCTGAAGGCGATCAAGTTCAGCTCACTTGCCTAGTTCATGGCAGTGATATGCACGATCATTTTCGAAGTGCAAGTAGGTTTCTTTGCATTTTTTATGAAACGTTGCAACAGTTTATTGAACATCTACATGTGTCTCGTGTTCTCCCAGCAATACATAATCATGTAATGCGTCAATTGCTGATTAGAAAGGGGAGCTATTTCACCCAATCAGTGAATGGTTTTGTTTGACTAGCTACTTTGGTGGTTAGAGTAGGTTAGAGTTAGTAGTTGTTGCAAATAAGTGCACTATGCACATTCACTTTTAGTAGTTTTTCTTTCCCTAAGCATTGTTGTGCATGTTTTGTTGACCATCAGGGCCTGTTAGTTTGCTTTTAGTTCTATTTCATTTTGTTTTGTTGCTGTTTGGAGTGTTGTTGTTTAGTTTTTCTGAGTTTCATGAGGGGGCATATTTGACTACGCGCCCAATGGAGTGCTTTAAGGTAAGTGATCTATGCTTAGCAGGCAAGCATTTAGCAGAAATCGCAAAAATGTTACCAATTTTTCACTACAGCTCAAATGGTGGAGCTGACTAAATATTGTTGTGATTAAAAGTGGAAAATATAGTCATTTTTGCATATGCTTGAGTGTTGTGTGCACTATATTTCTTATTCATTAAGTGATAGTTATTCATTGAGTTTCAAGAGTTACTATTCAGTGTTTCACAATCAAATGGAGTACAAAATTGAGCATACAAATGGTAAAGCATGACTGAATGCTTTCATTTATTTCATAAAGTAATTCATATTTACATAATTTTATTTGATTACGAGAATTCAAATGATGATACAAATTTGCATTGAGATGCATTTCCTTTTCAAAATGAAAAGCATAAGATTGAAATCAAATATCCACACAAGTCGTGGATGTAACTGTTATAGTGCATCATAAACAGCACACTGCACTATGGAAGATGCATAAAAGGAATAATCACATAAGTATAAACATAATCATCATTTCCTGATGATTGATGGCCAACGCAAAAATGATGCACCATTTGTCTTCTTTGAGCTCCATTGACCTGTAGGAAGGAAAAGAGGGGTGTTAGAGCTCCGATTATGAATATACCTACATGAACCATCAACGATAATGTAGTATGCTACTGATCATACATTGAAACAATCAAGGAAGAAACAAAAACATGAACTAAAGAGGAAACATCATCATTACATATTGCTTTTTATGCTAACATCATTTGTTTCCTTGTGTAGGTATAGGAAAATTCATGTAGTTGATCGTCTTATGAAGATATAAAGCATGTGGGGAGAAACGGGCTCCCACAAGGGTAGAGCTCAACATGCTACCCCTTAACATTACAAGTGGGGTAAGTAAGAAAATACTTATCATGCTTGTCTGAGTATTCAAAAGAAAGTGAAACAGATTTTGATAAAGAGCAATCGGGTTCATTATTCATTCATAACAATCAGATTGAAGCAATGAAATGAAAGTTACAAATGGACAATGAAATCAATGAACTCGCTCTGAAAGCATCTTTTAAACACTGCCAAATTGAATGCATATGTGTTGTTTTGTTCGTGTTATTCATATTGTTTCATAATGCCCTATTTTGTACAATAGTGTTTCATCTCGTAATGGTGATAGTGAATAGGCATAAATAATGCCTCATCGACAGAGCATTAAAGAAATAATGGACATATCTGGAGTAGCTTCAAGTTCTTATTTTCCTTTTTCCATAAGAGTGTTGAGCTGAGAAGCATATTTTCTAAAGCATTCATGTATGTTAAGAAGAATTCCTCATGGTTATGAGTAAAACAAGGAGCCATCATGTGGCACCGGTAGTTAATAAGTCTATAGGGGAAGCATTATACAGGAAAATGGTATTGTTGCATTGAGCTTAAAACAATGATAAACTATGAAGAAGCATACAAAACATCATGACCAATTGTCTCTATTTCCAAATCTGCTACTGTTGTTGAAGAACAAGAGATGGATGCATAAAGTGAATGGGAGTATGCATCAAATGTGATTAGTAATAGCGCTACAATGGCTGAAATCCAAATGGTGTTTATCGAAGGTATGGAGATGGCCCTCATAATTAAGTAAAGACTACAATTTTATTACAGCTACAGCTAGACAAAGAATGCAAATATGTGGAATCTTTCTGGCTTTCAAAGCTATTTTTACACAAGTTTTATAGGGTTTCAGAACTATCAATGTGAGGAAATGTTCAAGTTTCAATTGGTTCTTCCATTATTACCAAATACCATGTTGATTTTAATCAAGAATACAAGAGTAAGCAATCTCTTTTAGAGAATGGAAAAACCACATGATGGGTCTAAATTCAAATACGGACTTGTTATGGTTTCCAGAATAATACCCATATGAGCATTTTTTTTATTAAATGCAGATTTATTCAAAATAATGGATACCCACATTGGGTTTTTGACAAAGATGTAGTTTTTTGCTTCAAATAAAGGATATCCATGGGAGTATTCGAATTCAAAATGTAGTAACAACAATGAGCTTGAAGGCTCCCTGAAATAATGGAGAAACAGACATGATAGGCGTGGCCATTAAGCTCTATGAGCTCATGAACAGCAATACAGGAAGATACAATGAATGAAGTGCAAATTACAAGCACTCCTTTGTGCTTTCATGGCATGGCCTATGATGAAATGAGGAAATGAAATGAGTGGTTCTTCAAAGAAAATCAGAGCATGTATTCATGGTGTGGCCTGTATGATGGCCATAAGTTTGCAAATAGAATCAACTTTCTATAGTAATAGAAACCTTTATTAAGCTTTGTTTAGAAATGCTAACAGAAATACAAAGAGCAATAAACTTACATGTGCGCCTGGGGAAGAGATCAAACTCTCAGCTGAGCTCAGTTAGATCCCCTACAATGTCTCCTCATGGTGCCTCATGGAGAAGGAAGAGAACAGTAAGGAAACACATAGAGCCACAAATATATCAAAAATGTGCTCATGCCGCGGCCTCAAGGCTAAGAAATAGCTTAGAAAAACAAAGCAATGAGTCTCAGAAAGCTCATAGGAAGTTCACAAAAGGTTATTACCATCAGAACAATGGAGATTTGACAGAAATAGCAACAATGGGGACTCAATCTTCATCCTCAGCTAAAACCCTAAGCATGGTGGTGGTGGCACTCTCCCAGGTAGAGTTTTATTTCAAAATGACAAGTGCAAAATGAAATGTTTTAGGGTTTCCATTGAATTTTGTTCTTCCTATGCCTTAATTCGAAGTGGACTTTTCATTTAAGGATTAATGCCTTAGCTTTGTGTAATGCATTCCTTAGGTCAAGTCTTATGGGAAAGTCTCTATACTTTGATTTTTTTTGCCTAAGTCTTTGAGCCAACTCAATGAGATATTTTTACGGCTTAGGATTCTAGGGTTTATGCCAATGAAGCCTTAGTAAAAGTGTGTTGATATAAATCTTATGTTTTGATTGATTTTTTGAGAAACCAATTAAAATAATAAGTAAGATTTTACTTATGACTTAGGTCTTTATTCTTAGTTGATTTTATAGAAATCAATCAAATCTCAGAGGAATATTGCCTTAGGTTAAAGTATTATTCTTCAGGCATTTATTTTCAATTGATTTGAAAGAAATCAATTAAATATTCACTAATGGAGATTACTTATGTTTTTATGATTTTTTCTAAGAAAAATCAAAGATTGTAATTTGTGAAATAAGTTTTGCAAAATATTTCCAAAATCTTTAATTGCAAAAGATAGTCAAATTGAAATTTTTTTAAATCTACAAGTCATTGTAAAGTAAGGATAAAGCAATATTTTATAAATCACTTTATCTTTTTGCTATTTTTAGCAGATTTGTCATGTTTTTCCCTCTTGGTCGAATTTGAACTTCTTGATGGAGAGATAAGGTGTTTTTCTGGCTTTAAAAGCAGATTTAGCCTATTTTTAGGAGTTGAATAGTATGAGCATGGAAACAGTGTGTTTTTTTTGCTTTTATGTAGAATTTTGAGATAGTTTGGTACCTTTTCCTTGAGCTTTTCTTGTGAGCTCGGATTAGGGTTTCTAGAGGGTTATATCTTGAAGAAACTTAGTTTTTCTTCTTCTTCTTTAGTTCAGAGGATAGTTTCTTGCTCTTAGCATTGTAGAGCTTGTAAGATTTATTTTTTTTGTACTCAATTTGGCAGGTTCACTCTTTCAGTTTTAATAAAGCAGCAAAATTCTCCTCACTTTTCTTGTCTCAGTTTTGTAATGGCAATCTGATGTCTTTGTGTTTCAAACTTGAATCCTTATATTTCTTGCTATTGTAAACCTTTGTTCAGAATTGCATGGTTTCAGGCTGCATGTTGTATTTAGTTATTTCAGATCTTCATGAAAATCACTAATGAAATATGTGCTAATGAGATTGTGAGGGTTACTGTGATAGAGAAACTGTTATGAGTGGTTAAGTCTAAATTTTCATAAGTCTGGTGAATCATTTATTAGTCATATATTTTAATTTCAGTCATATTTCTAACTCTTTCCTTCAGAAAATCACTTAGAATAATATTTATCATTCGGAGAACCAGCTCACTCTAGAGATTCGTTCTTGCAATGAGTTACCCACAACTCAAGAACATTTCCATGTGTCAATAGATTGTTGAACTTTCAGTTTCAGCAGGGTGTGAATCTATTTGATAACACAAACCAAACACCATTCTTTTGTAAGTGAAAAATCCCCACTTTATGGTGAAGGAAATCTTCAACTAATCCTCATGTTTTACCATTACCTGATTGTATCTTGAATACCCATCTAGAAAAGACATCATTTGTGAACCATTAACAATTTACAAGACTTCATGTAATGATGGAAGAGGATAATTATATTTCTCAGATGCACAATATAAGTATCTAAAATCAACATATGGTCTAATCTCACCATTTTCTTCTTTATCAGGAAAATATTAGCAACCCATGTAGAATGATGTATTAGGAAGATGATTTGTGTTGATAGTAACTTTTTAACCTCTTAATGAATCAATGGCTCAAGAAATAGATTAAATGGTCTTTTCCTCTGGTGAAAGGCTTGGCCCTAGGCTTGAGAGGTATGGTATGTGTGATGATAGACGTGCCATGTGTTGTTCGGTCCTCATAAATCCAAGATATAATGTCATGATAGTCAAGCATATCTTTAATAATCCCTTCTTTCTCCTTAGGAGTACACACTTTACCAATGAGGACATTCTTAATATTTTTTGCAATGGATATATTATGTGTCACATTTTCCCCCTTTTCACTCAATGTGTTTTCCTTGAGAAACCAATTGGTCTTAATCAAAGATACACTCTAAATGCATGGTTCCCTTAGGTATTGTATTGGTTTTTAAATTGATCACTCCCTTAAGTTCTACCTCATCTTCCTAAGGATCAACTTCATCTATTATCTATGAGGCAAATAAATCTAAATTCGTAATAAAATCAAGTATCTTTATCATTTTCAAAAATTTAAAGTTAGTGATGTTGTTAGGAACAGAAAGAACAAGAGTAAGTTCAACTATGAATTTATTAAGTCCTAAAAAAGCTAATGTCTATAACCTAGTCGCTACCCAATCAAGAGTATTAACTGCATGACTCTTCTAATTGGGAATTAGATGAATATTAAAATAATCAAAACTCTTTGTAAGGTCTCAGACTTGGTTGTAATAACTACTCAGTTTTTATCATGGAAAGTATATTGTTTATTGATTTTCCATACCACCAACTTAAAATCTCTAAAGGGTTGTAGTATCTTCACTTTCTTTTGGAAGTCAAGGAGAAGACTGTGTACCAATGCTTCATATTCAACAATATTGTTTATGCAGGAGAACTATGACCTATGAGAAACAACAAATGTTTCACCTTTAGAGATGACTAACTCAAATCTAGCCTTGCCCCTTGTTTAGACCTAGAACTATCAAAATGAAGAGTCCACACCTTGTTATAATTCTTCCCCTCTTGTCAAATCTTCTTCTTGGTAGCACTTTTATGCACTTGACTATCAAAATTCATTGAAATTTTAACCTATTGGGAAGATTCTACATGATCAACATTTGGATATTCAAAAAGGATAAAAATATTAATGAATTAAAAAAGGAGTTTGAGAAGAGAATGAGTGACTTGGAGGAGAAAATTTATGACACTAATCAAAATATAGAAAAAAATCTAAAAATCGGTCATTGTTCCATCAAAAATAGTGTTGAGGGGATTGGAATCTTCACTAAAAAACTTAAAGAGTTGAGAGAAGAGAAAATGGTTGAGTTGATTCTCATAAAGCCAAGGAGGAACAAAGAAAGAAGGAAAAATGTAAGAATTTGATGCAAAGTGACACAAAGGGGCCCAACTCCAGGACTCAAGGAAGCAAGAAGTCATTTGAGGAAGAAAATAAAGAGCTATTGAGCCTTGCTAATCTCCACTAAAACTTTTGCAATCAGGAATTGGAAGCTATTGGTATTTTGAAGAAGATGAAGTAGAAGTTTATCATTGTTGTTTTTTTACTTTTTGTTGGTTGTTTTTAGGTTGTTGCTTGTCTATTCTTTATCTTTTAGCAAAAAAATTTATTTAGGATTTTAGGTCCCTTCAAATCCTGTTTTACCTATTAATCAAAAAATTTAGCTATTATAGGACATTCAAATGTCCTTTGACTTGACGAACCACCACTTAAAACAAAGAACATGTAAACTCAAAATGTGAAGCATTATGGACCCTACACAATTTATGCAACAACAAATCATCTATATTACCTAGGTTCATTTGGTATTTAGTGAAATTCAAAATAAACTCCTTGAATCCTTCAAATCTTTCTCCATCATTTGATAAGGACTCTTTATCTAATTCTATGCAAACTTTTGTGTTGTCCAGAACCTTTGTAAGATCCTTCATAGTAATATCACTGTAGTGTCAAAAATTATCACCCTTAACAATTTCACACTATGTTTTCTCCCTCTAAATTTATTGGACCTAATTAAGTCCCTAATTTCCTAAATTATGCATTCCAAGGCCTGTTTTTACCATTTTTTGAAGGATTGCAAGCATTGAATAAATGCAAACAATTAATGTTTTGATCCTGATACTAAAAGTCCTAGAAGATAGGGCCAAGACCCATATTCACATGGGCATATGGGTCCTCCTATCTTGTCGGGGACCAATTTTTAATATGTTTTTGGCAGAATTTTAACATTCAAAATTTAAATTTCAAGTGTTGGATTTTGGGATCTAATTTTTAGGAAATTAGAACAGTTGCATATAAATACATAGTTATTGCATCATTTAAAATCTAACAAGAACTAACAAGAAAACTATTGGAAAAATTATGATCAAGATCAAGTCAAGAGCAACATTTCAGAGCATTATTGTAGCAATTCAAGATCCAACATCATGTCAAATTTTATGTGTGTTCATCTTTTGTGAAGGCTAACCCTTGTTGTAGGTCTCCAAATCATTCAAGCAATTCAAGAAAGAAAGATCCAAGATCCTTGAGGTGATGTGTATGACATTAGTCCTTCAAGGAAGCCATTGAAGGCTAGTGAGCTATAGCACTTTTTTATTTCATCACTCCTTCCTTTTTTATCCAATTATCCTTGGCATTGCCATTGTGGAAGTGGAAACACTTACACAAGGTTTGACTTACGCAGGCCCTTAAATGGCCCAACATTCTCCCTCTTTTTTAATGTGTAGGCTATAGGTTTGAAGAGGATTGAGGAAGGATTGAAGGCAAGTTGTCCATTGTTGCATTCAAAGCCCTGAAAGTTGTCAGGCCACGAAAAATCACTTACAAAATTATCTAACGACATTTTGACAAATCTTCAACTGGAAAAAATAAGGTCAGATCTAGCATCATAGGATTGAAAAATCAGCTTTAGGACCCCCTATTAGGGACCCGTATGGCCCTAAGCATTTGATTCCTCCTCTACATGCTAGATCCAACTTTCTATGGTAGGTGTACAATCTCTAGTACTTCTCAGATCTTCCTATAATTTATTTTTTCAGTTTGTGTGCTTCTGGAATATTTCATTTATCATATTAGGTCATATAGCTTAATTAGGTTAATCATTCCAAATAATTTCCAATCCACTTTCAAGGCCCCAAGAGTACAAATCTAGGTCTGGTTGACTCGCCCTCATGGTTGAAAGTCAATCTATTCACCTTGTTCATCTCCATTCTTAATGAAACTTTGAAAAATGAAGCTAATTGATTCTAAGGTTTACACATTTAATCATTAGCATCATCCCCCTCCCCCTTTTTTTATGTCACTTTGGTGAACTCGACATCCTAAAATTATATACCTTCTAAAATTGGTGGTCTTTCAAACCTTAGATCTAGGTTTTGCATCAAATTGCCTTGTATTTCTCACTTAGAGTTTCATATTTACATCATAAAAATCCAAAAAATTGCACCTCATATTACATCATAGCTTGCATTACGGTGTGTTTCAATCATTTAGATTAAAAATTTTATTCAAAATTGCATTCATAATTGTTTATTTTTGTTCACACATTATCATACATTTTTATTTGAATCCCACTAAGAAATTCTAGAAAAATAGTCAATATCAAATCTATTTGCAGATAGAAACAAAATAGGAACTTAAACATTCAGTTTTTTAGTTTTCAAACCCCCTATCAAGGACTCAAAGACCCTTAGGCGACTCTATCCTTGTACAGGTGCATCAACAAAAAATTTCACAGTTGTCTGTCTCTATCTGCTCAGTCTGTAGGAACTTGCAAATCTTTGTTTTGGAATCAATAATTGCATGTTTTTAGAGATTTGGCATATATTTCATAAAAGTGAAAGAAAGTGCATTATTTGTGTTTCAAAATTGTATTAAAATCATCATTTCTAGGCCTTCACATTTCAAAATCAGTCAACTATTGTATTTCAAATCTAAAATTTTCATTCATAACTTGTTCAAATGTCTTCAACATTCTCACATACTTGCATTTTGCATCAAATTGACACAAAATAAGCAAATTTTGGAAAACCATTCATTGTTTGCAAGTAGAATTAGAATCATTAAGCAGTGTAAAACCTAGTCAAACTTTGGATTTTAGAACCCCTATTGAAGACTTTGATGCCCTTAGGCGACTCTATCCTATCTTCTAGGAATAAATCAACTTTCTATGATAGAATAATCTCAAGATCCTCTGTCTAGAGTTGTTTTCTTATAGTTCTTCACCTATGGATTAACAATTTGAGCCTCGTTGAAAAATTTGGATGTCCTTAAAATCATGATAATGACATTCATGATCCTTCACCTCCTAATGTATTTCCTCATGAGATATATATATAGGGCCTTAAAATTTGGATGTCCTTAAAATCCTGATAATGACATTCATGATCCTTCACCTCCTAATGTATTTCCTAATGTATTTGAAGAAAGCATGCATGAATTCATTCAAAACTCCTTGTGTAACCTTGAAAACAATGTATCCTTTTATCCATCAATGCAATGGCTTAATAACCCTTGTCAATGACCAAAACCTCCTACAATTCCACCACTTGAAATGTTCAACCTCTTACATCCCAAAATTGAATCACAAGGTATATCTCAACCATTAACCATGGAGAAACATATTCATAACATTCACAATGTAATCATATCTATTGATACTCCTCCATCCTATGAGAACAAAATCACTAACACACCTATCAAAATAGAACAATGTTATGGTCAAGGCTTTAGGATCTTGAGAAAGCAAGGATGTGACATAAATAATGAGCATCAAATCCATCTTCTCTTGGAGCAAACACCATTAGAAGATACCAAAGGATTAGGTTACCAAGATCCTCTAGTATTACAACAAACATCTAAACCACCAACCAAGAAATACAAACTTAAGAAGTTACCTTTCTTACATCCTATAACCAAGACTGAAAAGACCTTAGACACACTTCTAAAACTAGGACACATAATATTGCCATCAATCCACGAATGAGAATATGAGAAAGGAAAGAGTACAAACATGTCTTATTGTGCATATCATAGAACAGTTGCACATCTTATTTATGAATCCCATGCTTTAAAGAATAAATTAAGTGAATTTGATATTTATGGGGATCAAATTGAACATATAATGTGTTAACATTCATTGTTCTACGCTCCTTTCCATGTGGTAGTTGTGGTGTCAGAACATACTCACTACCATCCATGAGGGTATAAACTAGGCTTTATACAATCATCTTTCATTTTGCAAGGAGCAGTATATCATAATTAATTTTGGGCTCACCTTTGGACCTATTAGGTCTCAAAAATGTTGGTTTGAAACCACAAGAGGTTTCCAAGCTCTTGATATGTTTTTGGCTAACATACAAGGCCAAATGATGAATTTGAACCTTCTCTTCAGGCTTTGCCAGACCTAGGTGGGTATACCTATATGGATGAGCAAATTTAGGTGATGTGTTTCCTATTTCGGCAATCTATCCACGATGGAAATTGGAAGTGGAGAGATGCAAACTTATTTTGTGTAAATTGTATAAGCAATATCAAATTATGAATTTTGTGGATATGTTTAGTTAATAGATGTAAAAATAAAATGAATGAAACTAAATGATGAAATGTATGAGACTAGTGCCTTGTTGGGTATATGGAGTCCAATAAAGACCTAGAAAATGTGACCTGTGATGGAAATAACTCAAACTATTTGGCACACTAATATAAGCTTATAACTTGTATAAACATGTCGGTAAATAGTTGACAAACTCTACTTGAGACAGATTGACAACCCTAACTATATGGTTCTTCTTATTGATCCAATTAACACTTCCAAATTAATGTGATTGACTTAAAGGATTTAATCTTTACTTGAAAGAACCAACCAATCATACCACACAAGTATAGCAAATGTGCATTGATAAATTGAGTATATACTTGATATATCAATTTAAATAACAAAGAAATATCAACCTTGGACACAACTTGATAATATTTTCAATTAATTCAACAAATAATTGATGCCAAAATGATGCCACAAAATCAGAGATTTTTCATTGATTCCTCCAATATTTTCATACATGCATCATGGTCTTTACTGTATAATCTATATGATAAACATCTTAAAAGTGTTTTTTGTATATTTCCTACCTAACTCCTAATTCTAATCCATGTTGATGATTTAACTTCATCTTACATATATACACTTCTTAGGGTTATGACCCTTCATATATCCATACAATGCAACTCTTCAGTTATCTCTGGCGAAAATAAAATATTTAATTAATTGCCTTCCAGCAAATTAAATATTTTAACTTTAGTCTCCATTTTGCATCCTTATGAAAAAATTAATTTCCGAAATTATCCTTTGCTGGTAATCTTCACTTTTTCACCCAAAAATAAAAATAATTACCCGCCTTATAACTCCTTTGGTGAAAATATTTATTAGTTTTACCCTTTATGATTTTTCAAATGATTTAAACTCCCATGAAGAATGTTTTACTCTAGTGAAAACATTTGCACTTTAAATATCCTTTCAGTAAAATATTGTGATTGCGCCTTTATTAAAATAATCCCATTGATAAAAATATTCCACTTCTCATGCAAATAATCCCATTGATAAAATATTCCATCGGGCCTAATGATTTCATTTGCAAAATAATCCCAAAAGCGGTCCACATGCTTCCACCTGGTCTTGCTCTTCGCCACAAGGGAATAACTTGCCCTTTTAAACTTTCCTCAGTATAGAGTCCAAATATGACATGAATTCTTGATGATGCAGATAAAAGTCCAAGTGGATATGAAATGGGATCTTAGAGCTTGACAACTTATGTGAATGCTCGGCCTAGCCAAATCTCCTATCAAATGTACAAGTTTTGAAAGGTTCATGATGAGTCCTAAGTTCCCAAAAGATACCTCTAATTTAAAATACTCAAGTGCTTTTGACTAAGTGACTGGTTTCTATCATTGAGGAATGGTTTTGAAATGTTAGGAAGAATTACGACACTAAAACTTGGAAGGCTCAGATTTCACAATTGATTTCTAATATGGCATAGGAAAGGAGATATTTTATGTGCTTTCCATAGCCTTCTTGAATTTGCAACAAGTCCCAAATTTTTGAAAATGTAAACATTCTGAGATGGGAGATAATGCATTAAATTTATACCCCTACTGTGATCAAAATATGTCAGGTAGCCACCAAAATTACCTCAAAAAACTAATCAAAACTTCTCCTAGAGCCATGAAAATGTATTGGAATGTAGACTAATGACATGAGAATGAGGTTTCCAAGCGGATTTGTATGAAGCCACTAGGATTGCAAAATATCAATTTTCAAAGTTACCTATTTGGCATTTTCTGCAAACTACCACTATGAAAACTATCTGAAGCATGCCAACTTGCCATTTTGTAAAAATATCAAATCACTTCATGTGAAGCCACCACCCTGGGGATTAGTTCATTTAGGCTTTATGAGTAGATGTGCAAAGTGGTTTTTCATCAATCTTCTTTGTTTGCAAAATATCAAGCCTCCAATTTGACCTTTTGTGACAATTTTTTGGAAATGCAGATGCGAAAACCGTGTGAAATCATTTTGGTTTTGGTTTTGAAAAAATACCAAATTAGGTGCTATGACCCTAAAAATTTGCATGGAGGTACATTTTCATGAGGAGAATCCATGGAATCAATTGGTTCGCCATGATGAGCTCTCAGTTGCTTAATATTAACTTCCAAATATGGCTACTTTAGCAAATTTAAGACTGTATAACAGCAACCCTTCGCAAGACGCTACAATTTGTCCTTTTGAAACTTTGTCAAATCAGATCGCTGGAGACTGAAATTTGGTGTACACACTCCCATATGTCAAATGAACACGTTTGCAAATTGATTTTTCATGAAATCGAAGAGGTTTTAAATTGTGATTTTTCAAAATAGGCACTTTAAGCAGATTTTCTAATTGTATTCCTTAGTGTTGAAATTAATTTGTGAACATGGGAGCCCAAAATTTGCATGAAATTTTAGGCTCCAACAGGACCCCTATGTTTGGAGGTAGCTTTGTGTTAGGTGCATTCCTTCTTGGGATCCCTTTTTTTCTCTTTAAAACGTTAGTGTAGTAAGTACACTAACATTTTAAGGTTGGGATATAGTCCCCCACTCATTGTTTGCATGTGGAATAGTCCCTTCTTAGTGATGGTAGCATACATCTCCTAGGAAGTGTGACCTTGTTAATCAAAGTGTGCCCTTCTTAATCTATGTGAGTGTCTCTTTGGTGGTTATATTGGGCTTGATATCCCTCAAGAGTGTGGTCTTTCTTGGAATACGATATTCCCCTTGGTGGTAATGCTATGGCTAGTATTCCCTAATGTGTGAATTTCTTTTTCCACAACTTGTCCTCTCTTGATGGTGATCTCACAAGTGATATCCCCTAAGGTGTGACCTTTCATTTATTAAGAAAAGCCCCTTTGTTATTCTTGTAAATCATCTCTTGTGGTGGTGTTGATACAACATCCCTTGAGTTTTTAGCCTTATCTTATGATCATTTGTTGTACCCCCTAAGGTGAGTTTTATACACCCTTGGGATTATGGATTGTGGTATCCTAAAGATACTAACTTTACACTTACTACATATATAAATGCAGATTGGGTTGGATGTGTAGATGATAGAAAGAGTACAAGTGGCGGTGCATTCTTTCTTGGATGTAGATTTGTGGCATGTTTGAGTAAGAAGCGAGATTCAGTCTCTTTTTCTATTGTTGAAGTTGAATATATTTTTGTTGCATCTTGTTGTACACAAGTTTTATGGATGAAACAAGCATTGAAAGATATCACAATGCTACATGATGATCCCATTTCTATCTTTTGTGATAATACAAGTGTAATTAACATCTCAAAGAATCATGTGATGCACTTGAGGATGAAGCATATATCTATTAGATATCATTTCTTGAGAGAGAAGGTCATGGAGAATAAATTCAAGCTTGAGTATGTTTTGACAAATGATCAGATTGTAGATATATTTATGAAGGCTCTTCCTAAATATACTTTTGAGTATCTCTGGGAGAATTTAGGGGCTATTTCCCCTCCTTTCATAAACTAAGATGCATTTGGAGGTGCATCAGTCTAGTGGATTCATGGTTCTATCTTTTCTGACTGATGTTTTGGTGGCTACCCCTTAGGGGGAGCAGGTAGTTTTCAAGTGTTGTCATTGTGAGTATTTTGTTTTCATTTCAAAGGAAGATTCAATGAACATATCTTTTTCCTTTTCCATTGATGTCAAAGGGGGAGAGAAAGCATGTGAAAAGGAGAATCTAATGAGAGAAAGTAGGTAATGAAGAAGATGATCTTCTAAAGGGAAGAAACAAAAAGAAAAATATTGAGAAGCATATTTAGATCTAGTATGGTGTCTTTGATGGTTTTTCACATCATGTGTTGCCATCAATGACAAAGGCAGAGATTGTTGCATGAATGGAGAAAGGAATGAAGGTGTTGTCATTGATGTCAACTGGTCAAATGGTTATCTACTAGTTGTCGTTGGCTATATATGCTAAGGATATTGAGAAAATTGTATTAAAGGAAGATTGCAGGTATTCAAATGTTGCTCTGGTATTTTCCCATGTGTTCATGTAGTTCAGATATGTTGGTCATGATTGTTGAAGGTTGTTATATCCAGATGTTTGGCTAATGGTTCATTGTGAAGTTCAAGTTGTGTTCACCAGTTGTGAACTATGGTTCTCTATGTTCTAGTTGAAGTCCAGGAGAAAGGTTGCTAGTCTGGATTTCTCTTTGTTGAAGTCTTTTAACTTGTGGTTCTAGAGTTAAGATGTTTTGATTGCATTGAAGATATTTTTGGTTTCTAGAAGTTCCAAGCTAATTGTTCTATTTGTTTTACACTGGTTTGGCCGACCGTGTGTTGAGCACTATTTTCAAAGTTAATGAAGCATGTTGGATCTATTTTTGGGTCCCATTGAAGAGTGTGTTTGGGTCTCCCTCATTCTAATTCCACCCTAGGATGTTTGGCGCTAACCTAATTCAAATTTGAAGTCGGATGGCCGACTTTATATCTTTTTCAAGGTTGGAGATAGTATATATACAGGATGAGCTAGTAATGAAAATCATACATAAGAAAAGAAGGAAGATAAGTGAAAGAGCATATGCGACATTGATGCTATTCACAAAGTGTGTGTGAGTTGTGTGTGGGAGATCAATGCGAAGCTTAATGCTGAGTTTGTAGATGTAGTGAGCAGAAGGCGAACTCTATCTTTCATGCAGGTGGAATCCTTTGTTGCATTGAGATTGTTGTCTCTTTGTAGCAAGCCTTCTTTGTCTTCTTTGTATCTCTATTGTAGTGAGCCCTCCGGTTTGTAGCCCTGTGGATAGTGAATCCTTATTTCAAGTAGTGAGCCTTATTTTAGGCAGTGAGCCTTTTGTAATCGGTTTTGATATTCTCTATAGTGTGAGTTAATCCTCACCGTTTTTTTTCCCTTATTGGGTTTTCCACATAAATCTAGTGTTACTGTGTTTATGTGTTGGATTTGAGTTTTTGCATTGATATTTGATGATTAATCATGTAAGCAATTTTATATATTAGTTCTGGTGATTGAATTAAAGGTTAAAATCTGTGACAACTGATTCACCCCTCCCCCCTCTTAGTTGTCATATTCAACAAAAGTGACCCTTCTTGACCTATTTATAATCAAAATCAGGGTTTTTTGCCCTAATTTAACCTTGAAGCTAGGTTTTATCATTATTTTCACCAATTTTTCCAAACTAGAGCTTACTTTGCATCGTTTTTTGCATTTTTAGCATGTTTCTTACATCTTGAAGCCTTGTTGGACCCTTAGGGAAACTTTTCATCTTTATCGAGAAATCAACCCAAAATTCAAAATTTTCACTCGATTGCTCAAGGGGGCAGCAAAACAACTTTATCCTTCAGCAATGGAGCATCTAAAAATCAGAAATTTTTTTATTTTTTGATCTAAGCAGCAGTTTTTAATCTGAAGAGCATTAGTCTTTGAATCGAAGCAGCAAGTACCTCGCTTCAAAGAGGGGAAAAATGTAGACACTAAAAAATGTCCTAAATGATATCATGCACTCGAATCAAGTATACTAACATCATTTCCTCTCAAACCCATCCTCTTTTCGCTTAATTAATTAAATTAGCCTAGCTAGTTAATTAATGGCATCATTTTTATCTATTTAACCTAATACATCAAACTGAGTTAATTCACCCCCTTTCACGCTAACATTTCATCTCATTAAACTAAATAAATCAAACTATTTAATTTAATTCCCTAAGTCTTCTTATTTAATTAAATAACCCTAAGTTATTTAATTAAATGTCATTTCACCTTTCCCCATTCATTAAATCATTTAATTTAATGAATATCACTTTATTCTTCTAATTCCCCTAATTGCATGATTAAAACCTTGTTTAATTAGCAATTATCTAATTAAACTCTTTCCTCCCTCCCCTTTTGCACAATTAAACTTTGTTTTAATTTTCAAAATATCCTTTTCCCTCACCCATGAGAATATTCTCTCTCCTCCAATCATTTAAAGGGAATATTCTCACTTGGCTTCTTAAGCAAGTTAACCTTTAACCTCTTAAACAAGTCAAAAGTGTGCTCGTTTTGAAGGAATGAGAACCCTTGATTAAATCTCATCTTGCATTCTCACCCGTTGATGAGAATCCATGATCCATGCCTCCAATTTCCTCCATCCTTCACCATTGATTAGCTTTTTCAATATCAACCCTCCATTTCTCATTTGCTTTCCTATAAATAGTTCACTATTTGGAGACAAATGGATCCATCATCCATCTTTCAAAGAAACTTATGCTGTTGAAATCACTCACACTCATACTTTACTCACATTTAGCATATTTTAGTTCATTTTTAGTTGCATAGTAGCTTTAAGCTTCCATGCATCCATTTAACTTGTTTATAAATTAGGGTTTGAATCTTTTAGCTTAGAATCCATTTAGATTAGCTTAGCTTTTGCATAATTAGATCATTTTTAGCATAAATTCATGTTAATTTAGCTTGCATCATATTTTTATCCACATATCACAACCGTTTCATCAATTCTTTTCAATAGAACCGATTGGAACAGGCTCACTGATCACGGGATTAGGAAAGGGTCATTGTTCCACATCAACACGACACCAATTCCAAAATGTGATAAGTTTCAAATGGGTTAGAGTAGACATTTAAATTCTTTCATAGTTCATAATGTTTAGTTTCAATAAATTTTTAACCTAACTTTCATTTGAATGATCTTGTTTAAGATTGAGTATTAGTGGCTATGTTGTGCTTCGATTCTTCATGGATCAAGTGTAATCAGCCCATACTAATATCCTTGATCAAAAACTAGCTCACATTCTTCTTCTTCCACACATGAGGACACCTCTCATGCTAGGATTGCAGGGATTTCTACTGTAGAGTTGAAGGGTAAGGGTCATGCTTTAGTAGCCATTCATGTTGATAGACCTGATGGATGGATTCTTGATTTGAGTGCTTCAACACATATAGCTTGTTCTTTTGATCACATTATTCCAAGGTCACTTGGAGCACCACCCTTTGATGAGGTCTTGACTAACAACAATAATGTTGTTCATGTTGCTAGTTTGTGTGATGCTGATTTAGGTATAGGGTATATCACTAATTCTCTTTATATTCCTAAGATTTCCCACAATGTTCTCTCAATTTACCAAATTGCATAGGATAGCAATACATTTGAGTTTACATCTGAATCATTTTTCATTCATAAGGAGACACGAGAGGTCATTGTTGTAGGATTTTCTAATCATCAGTCAAAGGTGCATACCTTCTCCCACTTCAATCATGATGATCATCCTTATGTTCCTGATTCCCCTTATTCCATCTAGTGGGTAGTAATTCACATGATGGCTATGGTGGCTGGTTGAATTTGTCTCTTTTTCGTGTGGCCCCATCATCTCCTACTTCATTAGAATTGATAGTTACTATGAGGAATTCAACATAGTAGGATACATTCAATTTTACATACTTGTGGTTTTAGATGGCTTTGTTTTAGGTATTGCAGACTTGGCTTCTTCTACAGGTTTGGAGGACATGCTTGACAAGGTCACTCTCCTCTTTGCATATTTTACTTTGGAGGACATTCTTGAGTCTCCTCATTCCATTATTTCCACCTCGATTGGGGATC
The DNA here is from genome assembly GCA_007258455.2 of Sequoia sempervirens. NCBI lineage: Eukaryota > Viridiplantae > Streptophyta > Pinopsida > Cupressales > Cupressaceae > Sequoia > Sequoia sempervirens. The sequence goes on along the minus strand of VDFB02000002.1, from coordinate 95,541,772 downwards.
TTGATTTTGGTGATACTTTCTTGGAGACACTTGATTCCTTTTCATAGATTTCATTTATGAGACTTCTTCCCTCTCATTTTATCATGGAGTTGGAATTTCTTCCAAGTCTACCATTTGATCTCTTTCTTCCTAGGGGGTGACATGTGGTTTGTTTTCATTGGATACTCTTTTGGCTTTAGACTCTCTTCAATGGTTTTGATGATGCTTCATTCAAGGGGAAATATAGTCTCCATCTTTCCCCTTATTTGAGGGGTCATTGAATTGTATTCTTGTGATGGATGTAGTTATAGGGGGTATTGATGTTGAGACCTCCACACATCACTTTCATTACTTGTACATGATTTGCATTAGATTTACATTATATCTCTTTTTTGGAGAGGAGTTTTTAACCATGAGGTTTTATCATTTTCTTCGTTTGTGAGAGATTTAATTTGCATTTGTACATGGGTACCTAAAATGGCCTTGTATCTAGGACCCATCTTGCATCATTTGCATAATAATATTCTCCCTAAGTTACACTTAAGGAGGGTTTTGATGTGAATATTAAAGTCTTGTCCCTAGTAATTTATTTCGCTAGGTAATTAGGGGACTTATTCACATGATTAAGTTTACTTAGGATATAAGATTCTTCTAGAAGTCATTTATAGAACTTATCTAGCTTTTGCGTCATTTCCTAGGTGGTCAGTTAGTTATTCATCTCATGTGATAGGATTAAGACACATGTCACAGTCCTATTTTATTCTACTTCTCACCTTTCCTATTTATACAAGGTGCTTGTACATTGTATTTTATCTCATGAATAGCATATCTTCATTCATGCTCATGTTGCAACACTTTCGTGTTCACGTGGATGGTTTCTTTCTTGGTTTGATCCTTTAAAGAGTGCGCAACTTCAATTGGGTTATTATTCATTCATATTTTCAATAGTTTTAATGCACTTTCCTACTCAATAAGGACATTAGCACTAATAAAATTTCATATTTCAATCTTCATGCTCGCGACAACTCCAAATTGTAACATAGTCCCTTTCCCAAAACAAAAAAGAAACCACTAACATGGAATTTATAAACTAAGTCATATATCGATTCATAATATTGATTTCTCAAGATAAATACTTAGTATCACAAACTTGAGATAGGGTCATTACATTTCTCTAGAGTTCACATAAAACTAGCACATTTAGGCACACACTTTTACCCTAGATCATGTAAACAACTTACACCCCAATGACCCACATATAATTATGAAATCATATAAGTACATGTTTATTTTTATTAGCAACTAATTGGGGCTAAATTCCTCAAGAAAGTTTCAAACTCATTTTTTACACTTATTTGATACTTGAATAAATTTTTTGACACTTAAGAAAAGTATCACTAAATTTTTTTATATAGCACTAATTTTCTTAACAAAAATTAATCTTAATAGTACTTAAAATAATTTATAAGAAAAATATAAGCTAAGTTCTATATTCAAGTAATCCAATTAGTTTAACTATTCAATCACTTAAGCATAATAATACACTAAGAAAGCATGTCATATACTATAACTATTATCCTAAACTTATGATAATTTTTAGTAAGCAAGTCATACAATAGCTATCAAGGCAAGGGCTCATTAGAATACTGTAGGGAAGAAGAACAATTTTTTGAAGAAAAAATAATACCCCTAATGACCTAAAAAACACAAAATGGTTTAGAAAGTAAGTTTTAGATATTATTACACTTTCGTGTTAGTGTGTGTATTGCAACATAACATGTGTTGTACTTGTGAGTAGAAAAAAATTGTTTAACCTATTTTATCTCATTAATTTCCTTAAAAAAGAGGGGGCATGATGTGCTCACAAGAATAATAATAATGAAGAATGTAGAAAACTAGTATTCTTTATTAAATGCATAAGAAATACACAATTAATGGCTAGCACAAATGTATACAACCCAACAACATATTCTTCAAAACTAGCGATGTTTAGCTTATTTATAGAGATTCTATCTTATAACATCTCCTATTGTTTAATCCTAACTATGTTTGTGACTATCCTTGTTCAGCCTAGTAATTGACCCCTAATTTTAGCTCAAATTTTATCTAGCCCTATAAAAAGGAAATATCTAGATCTTTATTCTAACAAAACATTTTTTGATCTTCTCATATAGGCATGAGAACTAAAATTATTTTCATATGCCACTTTTATATAACCTAAGTTCCAAGATCTAGAATGATGCTTTAACTTCCATTAGTGTGTCTAGTGATCCCTTGGTTATTTTTGGAATGCCTTTACATGCCACTCATGAATAATTAACATTCTACACAATCCAACACAAGCAACAAGAAGGTATTATTCATTTTCTCTTTGTTGTCCTTAGTATGGCTTTTTCACATATCCAGTCTCCAAGGTCGATTAGATTTGACGTGACGTTACTAAGCTTGCATGACAACACGTGACATGGACAAATAACATGCTCTAATTTTACAAATCTAGTGGGCTTATACTTTGATTTTGAGAGGTAAGGCATTCCTTAGTTTATATGCCTATGCAACACTATTATCTCCAATACAAGTCTTCACATTACTATTGTAGACGTTCAAACAATCCTGATTGATATCATGCACTCAATTTTGATTCACTAACACCAATTCTTCCTTAATCACTTCATTCCTAACCAATTAATTGAATAATCCTTATTTTATTAATTCATCAAGATTTATCTTTTAATTAAATAAATCAACTTTATTTGATTAAATCTAATGTTCTTCTTTTAATTAAATAAATCATTTTATTTAATTAAATCCTAATGTTCCTCCTTTGATTAAATAAATCATTTTAATTAATTTAATTAAATCCTAAACTCATCTCTCTTAATTAAACAAATCATCTTTATTTGATTAAATCTAATGTTCTTCATTTAATTGAATAAATCAAATTTATTTAATTAAATCCCTAATCTCCCAACTATCCTCTCATTTGATTTAAATAAATCTAACTATCTAAATCAAACTAATCTCATCTAAGTTAATTAATTGTTAATTAACTTCTAACACTAATCCTCCATTCCTCTAGCTTTTGCAACTTGCACATATAAATCAATTTATTTGATTTATTAATTCCTCTATTTTCATTCAAATGTGGCATATTCTTGGAATATTCCACCAATTTGAATTTTCTCCCTCCCAAAGGACTTTTGTCCTCCAACTTGGCATTAAAGGCTCTTACATGTCCTCTCCTTGAGCCAACTTGGCATTAACTCCTCTTACAACTCTTCTTGCATAGGCCATCTTTTGAATTTCAAATTCCACCTACATGCATTTAACATGCACATTGTTCAAAATGTGCTCCACTCTCCTTCATTAGCATTTTGACAAGTAGCACAATGCCATTGGTCTATCTTTAATCCCACATTCATCCTATTCCTCATTCTTCAATCCTTCTCCATTATAAATAGAGGCCTTCTCTATTTGATTTGGCATCCACAATCCATGTAAGATCGCTATGCTCATTTGAATCCACAATCATCGACAACTTTATGCAAGATTACTATCTACAGATTTGGAGCAAGGTCATCCACCATTTTCATAGTTTTCATCAATCTTAGCTAGGTTATGGTCAATTTTCATCAAGGAGCACACAATATTCTGTTGGATGTTGTTGATATGTGGTTGTCATTTATGTCAACACTATTGGCATTAAGGTTGTATATGTTGAGGATATTGGGAAAATTGTAATAAAAACAAGTTACAGATTGTCAATGATCCATTGAAGTTTTGTATGGTGGACAGCTCAGTATGTTGATGATAAGAGGTTGTGGATTAAAGGGTTGTTTTCGAGTATATCTAGTTTATCCACGTTAAGTTTTAGAGATCCACATGAAGATTTGATCAAGTTATGAGTGTATGTGTTTTGATAGTTTTTTTGTTGCTTTAGTTGGTGTTCCTTATAGAGGATGATGTGATTCTAGTAAGATGAGTTGTTGTGGATGCTTTTGTAGTGATTCATGATGCTCGTGAATGTTTCTAGATTGTTCTCTATCTTTTTTGCACGTCTGCATTGATCATTGTGCTCACATTCGGTGATTTTCCTTTGTATGTTCATGTTTTTCATGTTTATGGCCGACAGGTTGATTGTAGGGTGTTGTGGATCTTCGAGGCATAATTTTTGAAGGTTTTTCATGTTCGAGGATATTTTTTTGGGTCCTTACTATGTTGTGGCTGACATTGGTTGATTCACATTAATAATTGTTTATTGATTTAGGCTAACAGTTTGTACACATGTTATTACTTTGTTGAAGCCGACATGCAATTGATGTTAAACTTAGTCGCAGATATATATGAATGATTGTTTCTACCATTTGAAGGTATGGTGTGCATGTGTGCAAGAAGTGTGAGTACTATGTGCAAATAATGTTCTAATCTCTTGAAGGCAGAAGCAGAGTGTGAAGAAGAGTGAGCGAGTGAGTAGATGTTTATGTGCTTAACCGGAACTGTAATCAGGCATTAGCAGATGCTATTTTCTCAGTTCAAAATCTTGTGGATGTGATCTGAATGTTTTTGTAAGACAGTGTGTCTTCCTTTGGGCAGTAATCCTTTTTGTAATTGAGCAATGAGCTCTAGGCAGTGTGCCTGAATGCATGTGCATTTCCCATTCATATTTCTTTTATACTTTTAACAGAGTATAATCTTGTGAACTAACCTCCACCATGGTTTTTCCCCTAACATGGTTTCCACGTAAAAAATCTTGGTGTTATGTGTGTTTCTGATGTGGTGGTGATTTATGCTTTCATTTTTATTTATCAGATCTGAGAATAAGGTTAATAGGTTTAATAAGTTTAATTTATGAGACAACTGATTCACCCCCCTCTCAATTGTCTTCCCTTGTGTTGCCAACAATTGGTATCAGAGCGGGTTCCTTGGAAGAAGTTTGATAGGTTGAGGTGATCCGGGATGGTGACATATAGGAAGGATAGTCCAAGATTTGATGGAACAAATTATTCTCTATAGAAGACTCGAATGGAGTGTCATCTAAGATGCATTGGTGAACCTCATTGGACAATTAAAAAGAATAGGTATATCATTCCATATAATGGTCCTTCTACTTCAGCTAAGATTAAGGATGTCGAGTACAATATCAGGGCTAAGGAAGCATTTTTGAGTGCTCTGACTTATTCTGAGATGACAAATGTAATGGATCTGAAGACTGCTTATGAGATCTGGAAAAAGTTGGAAACTTTGTATGAAGGTGATTCTCATGTGAAGATTGCTAAGCTGCAAAGACTGAAAGGGAAATATGAAATGTTGAGAATGCGAGATGATGAGAACATTACTTCTTTTATACAAAGAGTGAATGAACTTGTGTGTAGTATCAAATGTGTTGGTGGAACTTTGGAAGAATCAGAGATTGTTGCTAAAGTGCTCAGATCCTTTCATGTTGCATAAAAAGCTAAAACTACTACTATTGAGGAGATCTGGACTGACAAATGTAACCAAAGACATGTTGTTTGGTAAGCTTACTGCTTTTGAGTTAAGTGAGTTTTGTGATTCTCTTCCTAAGACAGAATCTATATTCAAAGCTACTATCTCTAGGAAGGATAGGCAGAGATATGATATGGATGAAATTTCTTCTAGAAGGATATTCAAGTATGAGGAGGAAATGAGAGAGATTGAAGAAGAAGAAAGAAAACTAGATGAGTTTGAAGCACTTATTGTCAAAAGGGAAGCCAGAGGAGAAGGTAAGTATAAAGGAAAATTTCCTATTAAATGTTTTTCTTGCAATAAGATAGGTTGTTTTGCATCAAGGTGTCCGGAAATATTTCCTAAGCCAAGACCCAACAAGCCTAGATTTGAAAGAAAGTGTTACTATGTTGATGATGAAGGTGTGACAGATGATGAATTTGATAAAGGGAATGTAAGTGAGGACGAATGGGTATTTATTGCTATCAAGGAAAATGATCATGTACCTATTGAATCTACTAATTGCACAAATGTGGAGAAAGCCCTAACTGCCAGAGTTGAAGAAAAAGATGAATGGGTGATTGACAGCGGATGCTCTCATCACATGACAGGTGATAAAAGTAAATTTGTGAGCTTGGAAAAGTATGATGGAGGTGTTGTAAGATTTGGTGATGACAAAGCAGGTGTAATATGTGGTAGAGGATCCATTTCTCTTGATGGTAAGCATAATACTAATGACATTCTATATGTGGAAGGTTTGAAGCATAATCTCTTAAGTGTTGGACAGATGGTTGACAAGGGATACAATCTTCAATTCAAGAATGGAAAGTGTAGAATATTTGGGAGTTCCGAAAATGTGATTGCATCAGGTACACAAACAAAAGGTAATATCTTTCACCTGAATATTGCTGGTAAAAATTGTCTGATTGCTCAAGCTGATGAAAGTTGGTTGTGGCATAGGAGAATGTGTCATGTGAACTTTGACAATATTATCAAGATAAGTTCTACTCAAGCAATGAGAGATCTTCCTAAGTTGATAAAACCTACTAATGCCATATGCAAGGAATGTTAGTTAGGGAAGCAAACTAGAGTTTCATTTCAGAGCAAACAACATTGTTCAAATGAAGTGTTGGAGCTTGTGCATACTGACTTGTGTGGTCCTTTTAGAGTCAAAAGTTTAAAAGGATACAAGTATTTCATGTTACTTATTGATGATTATTCTAGAATGATGTGGGTTACTTTTTTAAGGGAAAAATCTGAAGCTCTGGAGAAATTCAATATTTTCAAGGCTATGGTTGAGACAGAGACAGGTCTGAAGATTAGATGTCTGAGATCAGATAGAGGTGTTGAATTCACTTTGGATGAGTTTAATTATTTTTGTGAAGAGCATGGGATAAAGAGACAAATATCTACCCCACGGACCCCTCAACAAAATGGAGTTGTGGAAAGGAAGAATATGACAATTCAAGAAGCTACTAGGACTATGATGTTGGAAGGAAATGTTCCTCATATCTACTGGAGAGAAGTTGTGAGTACTATTGTTTACACTCTCAACCGGGTACAAATCAAAGGTGATACCGGTAAGACTCTTTATGAGCTATGGTATGGTCATAAGCCTACTGTTAGATACTTCAAAATCTTTGGGAGTAAATGCTTTATCAAAAGAGATGAAGATATAGGAAAGTTTGATGCTAGAAGTGATGAAGGAATCTTTCTTGGTTATTCTACTAAAAGCAAGGCCTATCAGTGCTACAATAAGAGGTTGAGGAAAGTAATTGATAGTGCTAATGTCAAGGTTGATGAAGACATAGTTAGACCATCCAAAACCTATGGATATGATTCAGATGATCAGAATGATAGTTCAGATAAAGGAAAGAAGGTTCAGACTTCAAATCAAGTCCAGATCATTCTGGTGAATCAGGGAAATCAAGAGGAAGGAACTAGTGAGAGTGCAGAAGTGAGATCACAAGAGCCTAAAGTTCAAGAACATCCTAAGAATCCAAGGTATGTAAGACTAAATCATTCAGAAGATTAGATTGTTGGTGATAAGAACAAAGGTGTTCAAACTAGGAGAAGAATTGTAGAAGAATAATGTCTAATTTCAAAGACTAAGCCTAATAATGTCAATGAAGCATGTAAAGATGAACATTGGGTGGAAGCAATGAAAGAAGAACTATTGCAAATTGAGAAGAATGATACATGGATTCTTCTTCCTAGACCTAAGGACAAAAATGTAATTGGGACTAAATGGGTCTTTAGAAACAAACTAAATGAGCATGGTGAAGTTGTCATAAACAAAGCAAGACTGGTGTGTAAAGGATAATCTTAGATGGAAGGAATTGACTTTGAAGAAACTTTTGCCCCTGTTGCTAGGATTGAAGCTGTGAGACTATTTCTTGCCTTTGCTACTTACAAAAAATTTAAGGTTTATCAAATGGATGTCAAGTCAGCATTTCTAAATGGTGAACTGGAAGAAGAAGTGTATGTTGAGCAACCTGATGGATTTTAGTTGACTAATCAGGGAGATATGGTTTGTCGGTTGAAGAAAGCATTGTATGGACTTAAGAAAGCCCCAAGAACATGGTATGCCAGATTGGATAAGTATTTGTTGAAGCTTGGATTTAATAAAGGTACTACTGATAGTAATTTGTATTTCAAGATTGATCATGATAAAGATTTGATTGTTGAAGTCTTTATTGATGATATCATTTTTGGAGGAGATGAGAGTTTGTGCATGAAGTTTGTTGATGAGATGCAGAGTGAGTTTGAGATGTTTATGATTGGAGAAATGAAATTATTTTTGGGATTGCAAATTACTCATCTAGATAAAGGGATATTTATATCTCAGTCCAAGTATGTGAAATAATTGCTAAATAAGTTTGGTATGGAAGATTCAAAGACGGTTGGTACACCTATGGTGACCAAATGTAAGTTGACACAAGATGATGATTCACCTAAACTAAATCAGACTAGATACAGATCAATGATTGGTAGATTGCTCTATTTGACTCAAAATAGACTTGATATCATGAATTTCATATGCATTGTTGCAAGATTTCAAGCTGATCCTAAGGAATCTCATGTGACAGCTATGAAGAGGATTTTTAGATACTTGAAGGGAACAGTTGATTTTGGCCTATGGTATCCTAAAGATGATGACCTTACTTTGTGTGCTTTTACTAATTTTGATTGGGTAGGAGATGCAAATGATACAAAGAGTACCAGTGGTGGTGCATTCTTCTTGGGAAAGAAGTTGATTTCATGATTAAGTAAGAAGCAGAATTCCATTTCTTTATCTACTATAGAGGCAAAATACATTGTTGCTACTAACAATTGTACTCAAGTATTGTGGATGAAGAAAATGTTGAAAGATATCAGATTTGTGTATGATGAGCCTATTGTTATATTCTATGATAATTCAAGTGCAATTAACATTTCTAAGAATCTAGTGTTGCATTCAAAAACCAAGCATATATCTATCAAGTTTCACTTTTTGAGAGAGGAGGTAAGTGAAAAGGAAGTCAGATTGGAGTATGTGCCTACTAAGGAATAGATTGCATATATCTTTACCAAGCCCTTGCCTAAGGATACTTTTGAGTATCTCAGAGGGAAGCTAGGGGTGATTTCCCCTCCTAATTAGAACTAAGATGCATTGACTTGCATTAGTCTGTGCATTTCATAGTCATATCTTATGATCCAGATTGATGTTGTGGTGGTTGCCACTTAGGGAGGAGTAGTCAGATGTTCAGAAATATGGTTCAAAGCTTGTGTGGATAAAGATACACATTATCTTTTTCATTGATGTCAAAGGGGGAGAAGAGTCAAAATCTAAGGGGGAGAAAGTGCTAAGAGATAGTTGTGTTGATGGTGTTTTTCATGTCATGTCTTTTCATCAATGCCAAAGGGGGAGATTGTTGGATGTTGTTGATATGTGGTTGTCATTGATATTAACACTATTGGAATTAAGTCTATATATGTTAAGGATATTAAGAAAATTGTAATAAAAATAAGTTGCAGATTGTCAATGATCCAGTGAAGTTTTGTATGGTGGCCAACTCAGTATGTTGATGATAAGAGGTTGTGGATTAAATGGTTTGTTTTTGAGTATATCTATTTTATCCACATTAAGTTTCAGAGTTCCGCATGAAGATTTGATCAAGTTATGAGTGTCTGTGTTTTGACAGTTTTTATGTTTCTTTAGTTGGTGTTCCTGGTAGAGGATGATGTGATTCTAGTAAGATGAGTTGTTGTGGATTCTTCTGTGGTGATTCATGATGCTCGTGGATGTTTATAGATCATGCTATATCTTTGTTGCATGTCTACATTGATCGTTGTGCTCGCGATCGGTGATTTTCCTTTGCATGTTCATGTTTTTCATGTTCATGGCTGGCAGGGTGATTGTAGCGTGTTGTGGATCTTCAAGGAATAATTTTTGAAGGTGTTTCATGTTCAAGGATATTTTTTTGGTTCCTTACTATGTTGTGGCCAACATTAGTTGATTTGCATTAATAATTGTTTATTGATTTGGGCCGATAGTTTGTACACATTTTATTATTTTGTTGAAGTCGGCATGCAATTGATGTTAATCTTAGTCGTGGATATATATGAGTGATTGTTTCTACCATTTGAAGGTATGGTGTGCATGTGTGCGAGAAGTGTGAGTCTTGTGTGTGAGTAATGTTCTAATCTTTCGAAGGAAAAATCAGAGTGTGAAGAAGAGTGAGCAGATGTTTATGTGCTTAACTAAAATTGTAATCAGGCATTAGCAGATGTTATTTTCTTAGTTCAAAATCTTGTGGATGTGATCTGAATATTTCTATAAGACAGTGTGTCTTCCTTTGGGTAGTAAGCCTTTTTTGTAATTGAGCAGTGAGCTCTAAGCAGTGTACCTGAATTCATGTGCATTCCCCATTCATATTTCTTTTATACTTTTAACAGAGTATAATCTTGTGGACTAACCTCCACCATGGTTTTTCCCTTAACAGGGTTTCCACGTAAAAAATCTTGGTGTTATGTGTGTTTCTGATGTGGTGGTGATTTATGCTTTCATGTTTATTTATCAAATCTGAGAATAAGGTTAATAAGTTTAATAAGTTTAGTTTCTAAGACAACTAATTCACTCCCCCTCTCAGTTGTTTTCCCTTGTGTTGCCAACATCTTCATCATAGTTCATCAAAGGTCATCAACGAATTGGGAAAGGGCTACTTTCCATATCAAAGTAGCACCAATTCCCCCATGGGATGTTGGTTTGAATGCTTAGAATGAGTTTTATTAGCTTTCATTAGATTAAATTTTCTTTGTTTCTTGTTCTTTGCATTTGAATGAATTGCATGGGGAATGATTGTTTTAGACTTGTTTAATGACTAACATTGGATTGCTTGATCATGTTTGAGCAGGTCTAGATCAACCATTCACATTTTGGTGCTAGAAGGAGGGCTCACCTTTCAAAATTAACACATTTTTTGTCAAAATTTTGTTTGTTTTTTAAATTTTTATGTCTTCAAGAAAGAGTGACATTGGGAAGGTCAAACAACGACACTATTTGTGCTCCAAAACACAACGTTGAAGTCATTCTCCTAAGGCCAGACCAGAAAAACTCCAAAGAGTGGCACTGAAGATAAATAACGACGCAATCACAGGCTTTGTTTTTCCACAGTGTGACGCTAACCTCACCAAAGCGACGTTGATTTCTCCAAACAGTGACACCTCTGTGGATTGCGACACTGGAGTTGGGTAAAAGGTTACTTTTCAATTTTATTTTGAAATGTGCTTTTTATATTGATTTCCTTTGACTTCTAACTTGTTTGTGGCTCTTTCTTCTATAGCTAATCAACTTTTGTAGGTTGAGGTGATCAAAGAGGGAAGGAGGAAACAAAGAAAAGGCTTCTTATGGCATTGTCACATAATTGTAACAAGTGTTTTTAAACACTATGGGGAACAATTATAATCCCATCTTTAAGGCCTTTGTTATCTTCAGTTTTTTAGGATTCAAATAAATTTCATTTTGGCTTTAAAAAGAACAATCAAAAGGGTTAAAAAGAACCTTAGGAACTTACTAGAGTTGGTTTTGGATTTAAAAATGGAACAAGCAAACTTCACACTTCATCTTGGTGCTATAAAAAGAATCCATTACTACTTTGAGGTCTAAAATGAACATGTGTTTTTCGTGTTTTGTAATCTTTTTTACAAACTAATATCATTTAAAAGGTGTATGCACTTCTCTCACACTTCACGATGATTTTGAGAATCAAAAGTCTTTTAGTGATATTAAGTTGTATTAAAGATTTCCTCCACACTTCAATTTGGGCTTCTTAAAATAGAAAAAATATTGCTAGTGTGAGTTAGGTATATTGCGTGTGTTCCCTCTTTGTTCACGCAAACAAAGATTGATTGAACTGTGGATGTGCTTGCTCACTTTTTTTACCTTTAAAGGGGTTTTCCTAAGACCATCGAAGGCGACTCCAACTGGTTTTTCACTCAGGCCGGTATAAAAATGGATAAGACTAAATCGTCAAGTCCTCATGGTATGTAGGCCTTAGCCATACAGTGTCTTTCAGAATGAGGTACTACCATAAAAAGTATAAGAGCCCCTAGTAGGATTGATTAAAGCCTTTAGTGGCTTGTTGGACGCTCGCAAGGTGTCATGTCCCTGATCACCCTAACTAAGAACCAATTTGTATAGAGGCCAAAATCCTTACTATTTGTTGGTGTAAGAATGGTCGTTCTAAATTCGTCCCACATTTTTGTGGTTCTTAGTAAAGATGAGAAGTTCATCATGGGAGATTCATCAGAACTGAAGCTTGGATGACCCAAGAAGTGTGTTTCGTGGAGGGGAGCCAGTGTGGTCAAGCTTCTAATCATCTTCTAAGAATAGGTGTGGCTAGATTTATCTAAGTGGGAATTCAACAAATATTGTCTCTTTCTATCCTAGGGTTGTGCATCATTTTGGAATCAAAACACTTTGCTTGGATCTAAAACATTGGAAAACAAACATTCAACAAGATCATCAAAATTTCAAACCCTTTAGTAGAAGCAAATACCTTTGAAAGAATCCAAGTGCTACTGCTTGTCCCTTGGGATTTCATCCTTAGAGGCTTCTAAGTATTTGGATTTATCTCAATTTTCTCTCTTTAAAGTCAACACTAGGTAACTATTGCCTTGATTCTCTGGATTTCCATATAATGGACCTTGTGGTATGAAAAGGAAATTGAGAGATAGACATTCAGTTTGAAAAACTAAGCAAGAAGTGTGGATGTGGTAAAAGCAATTCAAGCTGAAATCAATTGAACCCCACACATGTGCTTGTTTATCTTTTTTCTTGTGGTCTTTTGAGCAAACATTGATCTTTTGGTTTGAAGTACTCTTAGGAAAAAGCATGTTCTTCAAAACCTTGGTCTTGTAAACAAGTCCCTCTTAGGTTCATTTAGGATCAAAACAACCAATCATTTCATCCATCCCAAACATCAATCAAATCCCGTCTCACAAACAACTCTCTAACCATTGGAAAAATAATTCATACTAGACTTTGGTAAAATCCTTCAAATCAACATCAAATTCACCTTGTTTGGGTAAGTGTGTGTGTGGATTAATCCTTCCTCATACATCTAGTTAAATTATCATCCTTGTGGACAGTTTTATTCCAAGATAACATCCAACATCTTGGGGTTTATAAGTCCATTATCCAAATCAAATCAAAATCAAAAAATCCAAAGAATCCTAAAGTCTAGCATTGATCCAAAGTTCCTAAAAGTTCAACACCCATATCATTCACCCCTTTCATCTTTCATCTCATCATTGGTCCTAAATCCCTTAGAGGTCAGCAAGGTCAAAACACAAGAAAAACATGGAATATAAACTTGATTCATACATCATGAGTGGTCTAAATCAACCAAACTATCAAAGCCTTACAATGCCAATTGATTATCAAAACTCACATTTATGTAGTCCATATGTGGCATCATTATCTCCTACAAACCTCAATGATACAACAAATGTGAGTATTCCCAATCTAAATTTTGGAACACCTTTCCCTATGGTAGATTTAAATCAAATTCCAAACCTACAAATCTATCAACCAAAAAATCAATGCATGAGTCTTCAACAAAACAATATTATCCCACCAAATTCATACATGCCAAATGTGAATATACTAAGTACAAGTTTACTAAACATGAACATTTCAAATCCAAACTTGGTAAAATTGGGATAGATATGTTTGTGAATCATACAAATGTTATTCAAATTCCAAACAATATGTTAACAACTCCATGTATTGATCCAAGTCAACGTACCACCATGCAAAATCAAAGTTACCTAAATCAAGGCAATGTGATTTCCAACCACAACAATGTTCAATTTCAACCTATCATGCCAAATCTAATCATCATCCCAAATCAGAACATTGTCCAAAATCAATTTGTCCATGATCCCATACAAACACCACAAGTATACATTTAAATTTTCTTGAACAAAAACCAAATCAACTATATCAAGGGTGCCAAGATCAAAATCAAGATCAAATTTTGCAAGATCAAATTGCTACACTTACCAAAATAGTGGATTCATTGCACCAAGATATATCCCCACCCCAAAATCAATACACTCTTCCATTTGTTAAACCATGTCATCAAAGCATTGAGTTGTGTCCACAACCACATCAAGAACAATATCTCCAATGTCAAGAGGTTGGATATCAAGATCAACAACATCAACAACAAACCCAACCTCCACATATCAAAGATCAATCACCACAAGGTCAATTTAAAGTACAAATCTCACAAGGTAACAAACGAAAATACACACCACTTGGGGGACCAATCGAACCGGTCATGCAATAGTTGGTACAAGAAAATTTCATCAAAATCCCCTTTTATGAAACTTATCAAGAGCCTCAAGTTAAACCACCAAGGTATAATGAGAAGCACCTTTGTGATTTTCACAAAATAAAGGGACACACAACATCAAATTGTATTCGACTCAAAAATCTCATCCAAGACCTTATTGATCAAAAAATAATAACTATTGAGGACAACAATGAAGATTCAACCAGTAGTGATAGAAGTGAATCTCTCCACCACAATTATTGAAAACAATGATCAAGATCTATCCATCAATGAGCACCTTGAAGATGTTTCTACCTCATCCAAAGATCAACTCAACATACATCGAGTCACTTTTTGATCATGATAAATACCCCTCAACAATATCCAGCAATGATCTATTCAAAGAAGTGTTAACATTATTTGATCCTATAATCGGTGATCCTTCTACCATTAATCATGTTGAAAATGTCTCTACATCACCTAATGAGTTAAAGGAAATATCTCAAGAATTTATTCCAAATCATGATCAACATCCTTCACCAAAGTCTAGCAATGGTCCTTTGCAAGGCATATTGACATCCTTTGACCTCATGGTTGTAGATATTGAAGGAACCTTCAACTCCACACTTGATCCAAATTCACTCAAAGATCAAGAGGATATTGAGCCGCTTCCTATGCCTAATGAAGACATCCAAGAACCCTTTGTAAGAAATCCATCCTTTGAAATTGACCCATGTCAAGAATTTGATCCAAAATGTCGAAAGCAATTCCAAAATCGTTCAAGATCAAGAATTTGTATCTCCAAGCTACTAAAATGATCTAATGGACACTCTCCAATCTATACAAGATGTCACAAATGATGATCACATCCACATAGCACATACTTCATCTACCCATGAGATGCTTTTTGTGGATGGACACGTAGATGATCTTCATTTAGAACAGGATTCATTTACTCCTGACATTATTACACAAAAAGAGTAGGTTATTGATTCCTACAGTCAAACTGAATTTTCAACATCAAGATTAGATATATCCCAAATTCATACTGAGGACATCATATATGAAGATATCCAACATTATCCACTCAAGGAAACAAGTCAGATAGAACAGGATATTCCAGAGTCAGCAGAGCAGCAAATTGGAATAATGTCATCTGCAGTGGTCATTTATCAGAGAATGCTTATTGAACAAGACATATCAAAACAAGCAGAATCAAGGAACAAAGGTGCTACTACCACCATACTAGGGGAAACTATTTCTCAAGAAAATGTCAACATAGGGAGCACGAAGAATCCTTATGATGAAACTGATTCCAATACTACAACCAACCATGTC
Source organism: Sequoia sempervirens (assembly GCA_007258455.2). Classification (NCBI taxonomy): domain Eukaryota; kingdom Viridiplantae; phylum Streptophyta; class Pinopsida; order Cupressales; family Cupressaceae; genus Sequoia; species Sequoia sempervirens. The sequence continues at coordinate 95,526,170 of VDFB02000002.1, read as the reverse complement.
ATGAATCTTCATCCACCCATCACCCCATCCAAAAATTGGGACCAACATCAAAAGAAATATTTGAATCAATGCACAAAGAACATTATCAAAGAAAAAGAAGCTGACAACCATAATGAACAAATCAAATACACATGGATACCAAACAATACAAAAAAATATTATCCCTATCAAACTCCAATAGTCAAAGAAACTATGGGGCAAAATAAAAAAGGGAAAAGTATCCATCAAAGATTTCCACAAAGGAAAAAGCAGGCTTCTCAAGCAACATACAAATTATATCAAGTAGTTGGTCCTAATTCCATGTATACTTCTGTATCCACCCATTATTGCTCATCTTCACAAGTTTGGAGAGGCAAAGATTCCAAACTATCAACCAATCCATCTCCTAGTCCTAAACACACAACACCATCCACTCCTCCATGCATAATATCCATTTATAATATTGACCCTGTATTGGAAACCACCCTTCATCATAAGGATTCAGAAGGCATGCTATCACGATGTGAGCACAAAGACAAAGTTAACTCCGGTATCAACAAAGTAGATCAAGAATCTCAAAAGTTGCTTTCAAGTGCGTGTATCTTGGAAAAACAACTTATTCAAGAAGGATATCGATGGCACATTATGAAAAAAGCATCTACATCAACACCACCAGGTGATTCAACATGAGCTTAAAAATATTTCATAGAGAAATACAAAAAAATCAAAAAAATCAAAAAATTATGAAAATAGTAAAGATAAAAATCATCCTCTAGTGAAAACCTGGAAAACAGGCGTCATGTGTAGAATCGAGCATCTACGTGCGCTAGTTCAAGTGGAAGCATCTTGTCCCATCCATAATAAATCCAACATTCCATCCATCTTATCCATAATAAATCGATTCATCCATGAACCATTAATCCAATCCATTTTCATCCATCTACATCCATCTTCCAAGTTATCTTGATCTTAATAAAGTTTGGTGCACACTTTACACTTGCTTATGGTAAACATCTTGACATGGGCCATTTTCATTGATCCTATCCTACACAGCATTATCTGAGCCATGAAGCATTATCCAATGAAGTATTTCTTTATCCGAATACATTATCTTCTCACAAGATAATCTATATCCATACATCTATCCAAGCATCCACCCATGGAATTCCATACATTGCTAGACACTAGGGGCAGATATTTGCATCTTCCTTTGGGAATAAATATTGATCCATATCTTCCAACTTATGTGGTGAACCAAACATTGGAAAAATGTAAAATCAAACTGGTCAAAGCATTTGTGAGCAGAATCTAATTCACTAGCCCGTGCCATATTTTGACGAGACGATGTTCCTTATCAAGCTTTATCTTTCATCAAACATCAATCCAAACAATCAATATTAGTTGCATCTAATGTGTGCTTCAATGTCACATCAAATCATCCAAAAAAAAATTATTCCAAATCAAGCTTCAAAATCTATCAATTGAATCCAATCAATCCCTCATCATCTTGGGATATCCATCCTAATCCTTGTGTTTCTTAAACACTATCCTTGTATTGTTGTGTATCCTCAACAATGTTATCATCATCATTGTTGTGTATCCTCAACAATGTTATCATCATCAATCCATCAATCAGATCAATCAACCCTAGCTTGGTTTTCAACAAAATCCCAAAACAAAGCACTGATATCATCACACATCCATATCCAAATCAAAAAAATCATGCAAAAATTCAAAAACATCCAAAACATATCAAAATCCCAAAATAGTTTAAAAAGTTAGAAACAAGTCAAAAACATGGTATCCGAACTATGTTGTCTCTGAGCTTAAACGTAGGAAAGGTTAATCTTTGATCAGCCCCCAAGACACAAAAACATTCAAAAAACACAAAATCCAAAAATATTCGTAAATCTCATAATACACAAAAACATTAGAAATTTTGAAAATCAAAACATTTTCAAAACATCTTGAAAATACCAAAAACACTCAAAACATTTCAAAACATCAAAAACATCCAAATATTTGAAAAAAATCATCTGTCCCATTTCACTTTCACCCGCAATAATCTCATCCATAATAAACAAATCATCACACTCACCCTTTGGCAATACAAACAAAAAAAAAGTACAACAATCAACAAAAGAAAACTTCAAACGCAAAATCAAAACAACAAACTTTTAAATGCAAAATCAAACTCTTGATCATTCGCAAACACTTCAATTGACCTTATATCAATATCCTTTCAAACAACCTATCAACTTGCCACCATCCACTAACATGTCCTAGGATGCATCCTTCCTACAATGGGTATTATCTTTGGCAAACACTTTGGATACTTATCCTAAACAAAACAAATCCCTTTGGTTATAGGTCTAAAGAACATTGGCTTGTTTTTTTACTTGATCTTTTCCTTTGATTTATCTTATTGCACTCATTCCAATGACCTCTCGATGATGTCTGTCAAAACTATTTAGAGAGAAAGGAATGGGGCATTGATCATTATCTTTTTATCTATTGTGCTTGTTGGATATTCTTGTAATATAACCTTGGCGAATACTTGCTTTATTGGGTATGGATGGAAGGTGTTTTGGACAGCTTGTTGACTATTACATTGTTAGGTTTTTCCTTTCCGTATTTTGGTCTGAGATGTTTGAAATATCTAAAGTACATCCTAGTAAGGTTTTCGTATGTCAGGTATGAACAAGAATACTCCTATCTATTTGTCAAGTCAAAGTCCATCTCACTAGTTACAATGCTATCCTGGTTCTTTATACCTTCATGCATCGTATCTATGTGTGTTATCAAACATAAGGTAAGTAAGCCCTTTTAAAATCCCAATTCCTGATAAGAAATACATCATCATCACTCACCATCATATCTAATAAATTCTTAATGACTCATGGACTTGTTGGACTCCTGCATCATCTCATACTCAAGGGTTCATCCATCTTATTCTTCTTATTCTTCTATCTTTATTAACATTTATATCCAAGTATCAAGTGTGGGTAATATATCAAAATATACAGGAGACTACCCATGGCCGATGAACTGTCTACATCATCAAATCTGTCTACATCAAATATTCGAGCTAAATTGATCTTGAACCTCTTTGTCGTGAGATCGACCCTCAAATTGAACTTTTCGCCTAATCTCTCTAGGGGGCAGTGTACCAACGTACTTCTTTCCACTGGGACAATAGTGGGGCATCCAAAAAAATCAAAAAAAATTTTATTTTTTGATCTCGGCAAGGTTATTCTTTGAACCAACGCAACAGGTACATTGCTTCAAAGAGGGGCAAAATGTAGATGTTCAAATTATCCTGATTGATATCGTGCACTTGATTTTGATTCACTAACACCAATTCTTCCATAATCACTTTGTTACTAACCAATCAATTGAATAATCCTTATTTAAATAATTCATCAAGATTCATCTTTTAATTAAATAAATCAACTTTATTTGATTAAATCTAATGTTCTTATTTTAATTAAATAAATCATTTTATTTAATTAAATCCTAATGTTTCTCCTTTGATTAAATAAACATTTAATTTAATTTAATTTAATCCTAATGTCATCTCTCTTAATTAAATAAATCAACTTTATTTGATTAAATCTAATGTTCTTCGTTTAATTGAATAAATCAAATTTATTTAATTAAATCCCTAATCTCCCAACTATCCTCTCATTTGATTCAAATAAATCTAAATATCTAAATCAAACTAATCTCATCTAAGTTAATTAATCATTAATTAACTTTTAACACTAATCCTCCATTCCTCTAGCTTTTGCAACTTGCACATATAAATCAGTTTATTTGATTTATTAATTCCTCTATTTTCATTCAAATGTGGCATATTCTTGGAATATTCCACCAATTTGAATTCTCCCTCCCAAAGGACTTTTTTCCTCCAACTTGGCATTAAAGGCTCTTACATGTCCTCTCCTTGAGCCAACTTGGCATTAACTCCTCTTACAACTCTTCTTGCACAAGCCATCTTTTGAATTTCAAATTCCACCCACATGCATTTAACATGCACTTTGTTCAAAATGTGCTCCACTCTCCTTCATTAGCATGTTGAAAAGTGGCACAATTCCATTGGTCTATCTCTAATCCCACATTCATCCTATTCCTCATTGTTCAATCCTTCTCCATTATAAATAGAGGCCTTCTCTATTTGATTTGGCATCCACAATCCATGTAAGATCACTATGCTCATTTGAATCCACAATCATCGACAACTTTATGCAAGATTACTATCTATAGATTTGGAGCAAGTTCATCCACCATTTTCATAGTTTTCATGGGTAAGTGCATGGATCTTTGACACAATTTTGGCTCTTAAGATGCTACTTTTTTTTCTAACATCAGCAAAATTTGATTTGCACGAGAAAATGAAGATAGCTATGCTCAAAATTTCAAGATGCAGTATGAACAAAAATTGAAGTGCTCTGAGTCTAGTTTCTAAGCTACTAATTTTTTTTGAAATTAATGTAGATTAAGGGTCTCAAAAAGGGGGTCCCAAAACAGGTCCTTTTTTATCAAAAAATAGCATAGCACCTGAGGGCTTTCCCTTTTTGATTAACTTTTTTTAGAATTTCAAAAATCCCAACTGTGAGAAATTAGCTAACACCATGTAGTTTATCCTCATTCTTTTGGATGATTTTTTAATGAAAATATAATATTTTATGAATATTCAAAGTGGACACATCCTAAAAAGCTAAAATTTGAGCGTGCTCCCCCGTAATTTTTTTGAAAACTAATCAAAAATTGATTATTTGTTTTTCATCATGTGTAGAATGGAGTCTAGTTTCAAAAAATGTAATTTGTTTCACATTTCGATGAACGAGTGAAAATCTATCCTAAAACTAGCACATGTTGGTTTTTGACCGAAAACGGAGGCATTTACAATAGAAGCCATGGATCAAAACCTTAACTAAATCAAAATGAAAAAAGAATTATATATTTAGATAGCTAAGAGAGAGGTTAACGCTATCATAGTTTGTTTTATAAGCTTGCATTGAAAGACATGAAAATGAGATGGGGAGCACGGATGAAAATAGGAGGTAATTTGGAAAATCCTGTCAATTAACATGTCCAAATTAGGTCATTTGGCGAGTGCCAAATTTGGCACTCGCCAAATGGCACATCACATTTGGATAGCGCCAAATTTGCGTGTGCCAAATTTGACGTGTCATTTGGAGAGCATCAAATTTGTCACTCGCCAAATGGCCTTCTTTGAACAAAACTTGAATTTCCCCTCTCTTTGGTCGACAACTTTGATAATTCTTAGAGTGCATAATTTATGATTGTAGATGGATAGTTGAGGTTTTACCTTTCATACACTCTCTAACTCATTACCCTAACTGGATAACTCTTTATCCCTCTGAAGTCTCTCTCTTAGGTCTCACTCCCTCCCCGTGACCTAGACTACTCTCTCTTAGTCCAATCCCCTCTCTCAGATCTCTTTCCCTCCCACCTAGGTACCTAAATAAATCTATCTCACTCCAAACCCATTTCTCTCTCTCCCCCTTTGGTATTTTTGTCTCTCACTCCATCTCCCTCTCTTAGGTCGTTATCTTTCTCTCTTTTTCTCTCTCTCTCTCAAGTCTCTCCCTCCTACCCCCTCTCCCTCTCTTAGGTCGTTATCTTTCTCTCTTTGTATCTCTCTCTCTCAAGTCTCTCCCTCCCACCCCCTCTCCCTCTCTTAGGTCTCTCACTCACTCCCTCTATCTCTCTCCCACTCCATTTCTCTCACTCACTCTATCTCTCTCCCTATCTCTCTCTCACTCTCTCTCA
>VDFB02000002.1:95467735-95517973 GCA_007258455.2 Sequoia sempervirens | reverse complement strand
GGTTTAAGGGTTTAAGGGTTTAGGGTTTATAGTTTAAGTGTCCATAGCTCCAACGGAGATACCTCTAGTTTTCTCACAGCATTGCTCTACTGCCAGTCAGGCATCCATAGCCCTAGTAGAGATACTGGAATCACCCATTCAGTATTGAGTTTTCTTTTCTTAGATACTTCTCTTTTCTCTTTTTTTTCTTGAAGTTCTTTCATTCAATTCCTTATCAATATGTAAGATGTCTAACATCTGTACTGGGTTGAAAACTACCATGGACCTCATAACAGCATATGGGGAATCGGATTTTTCACTCAACCCTTGCAACACCATCCTCCTAAGACAAATATATCATTATAAAAGGAGATGTTTCTGATGATTTGTGATAGATTCAATCATAGTTAGTGAAGATTGCTTACTTTACACCTTGTTCTCAATGACTTTCCACAACTCTCATTGACAATGAACATAAAACAATGAATTTAGGACAAAATCATCCAATCAAAAAACTTGAAGATATCTAAACCAATTTCTCTCCTAGTAACCAAAGTATACTTCAGATAACAACCCCCTTTCCTTGCTGGATAAAAATGAAGGGCCCCACAAAAAGGGGACAAAAGGAACAAAAAAAGCAAGGAAAAGACAAAACGAACGGAACAGCAAACTACTTACATATATACAACCCAACAAAATACCAGACCTTTTTACGACCCAAAATAATGTTTGAGAAACTGTCCATTGATAGGAAATGGAATAGGTTCTCCTATTAAACTACTCATCCAGAAAGCATTTTCTCCTAGGATTTTAGCAATTTGATAGGGACCCAACTAGAGCTTATCAAACTTTCAGTGGTCACCCTTCTTTTCATTGGCTTTATCCCACAATAAGACAAGGTCTGATATCCTGAAAGCCTTGACTTTGGCTCTTTTTTCAAACCAACGTTTGACAACAACCTGGTGCCTAAAGAATTGCTGCAAAGCAGCATCTCTCTACTCTTCCAATTTCAGCAAGCCAGCTAACCTTACTTCAATCCTATCATCACTAGAGTAAAATTCTTGCATAAATTTTAGGATAGGTATTTGCAAGTGAATAGGGAACACAGGCTCTTAGCCATACACTAGCTTAAACGGTGAAGTCTTCAACGCAGCCTTGATCCTAGTCCTATCTACCCATAACACAAATCTTAACTAGGTATGCCAATCTTTAGGATTGTTCTCTAACATTTTTTTTATTACCCCTAGGAGATTTTTATTAGTTGATTTTTCTACTCCATTTCCTTGCGGATAATAGTTTGAAGAATACTTTAAAACAATCCTATGATCATAAGCCCATGAAATGAACTCGACATAAGAAAAGGCAGGGCCATTGTCACATACTAGTGCAAAGGGTACTCCAAACCTGGTTGTAATGTATTTAGTGAGGAACTTGATTACTACCTTCGTTGTGCTATTTTTGCAAGGTATAGCTTCCATCCATCTTGTGCAGTCCATGGCAGTCAAAATAAATTTATGTCCTGCAAAATAATTTGGGTTAATTACCCCAATAAAATCAAGTGCCCATTGGGAAAATGGCCTTACCTCATAAACAAGTTGAAATGGCATGGCTAGATGATGCTCTCTTGATGAATAAATTTGACATATATGACATGTCCTTACATGTTGGTGAGCATCCTTAAACACACATGGCCAATAATAACCAGATATGAGGATCTAATGTGCTAAAGAATTTGCAGAACCATGACCCATGCCATGTTTCCCATGAAATTTAGCAATTGTGTGCTTAGCTTCTTGTTGATAGAGGCATCATGGATAAACCCCCTCAAAGTTATTTATGTATAACAATCCTCCTTTGAGCATATAATGGTAGCTTTTCATCCTCAGTTCTCTCCTCTGAGTTGTATTCATTCCCTCCGGGCACCGATTATTGAGCATGAAATAAATAATATCGGCATACCAAGAGTCATTAGAAAAGGACTGTGTTGTGTACTGCTGACAAATAATGTTCTTACCAGCATCCACCATTGCTTTAGATAGGCCTTGACCTCAAATAATTTTCATAGGGTGAATCTTCAGATCGAACTCTTGCAAAATAACCATCCATTTCCCCCTTCGTTCTCCCAACTTGCTCTACATAAGTTGAGACTTCACAGTAGCATCAGGAACCACAGCAATGATCTAACTTCGAAGGATATAATGCCTGAACTTCTTGACAGCTCTAACCAACGCAAAAGCTTGTTTCTCAAGAGGTGGGTAATTGACTTCAGCATTCTTAAACGGAGAGCTCATGAAGGCGAGTGGCCTTTCATCGCCCTCCTCTCTTCATTGTGTCAGGACAGCTGCACATGAGTGTTCAAAAGCAAAAGAATAAATATAAAATGGCTTCAAGTAGTCAAGACTGGTGAGGACTAGTGCCTCCCAAATGGATTGCTTAACTTGAGAAAAGGCAGCCTTTGCCTCGTTACTCCATTCTATTCTAGCATCTTTCTTCATCATTTTGTTTAAAGGTTTAACAATTTCTGCAAAGCCTGTAATAAACTTTCTCACAAAGTTGATCTTTCCAAAGAAAGATCGCATCTCCTTACTTCCTGGCATGGTTAACTTCAAAATAGACTCAACTCGGTCTGGATCTATCGATATCCCTCTTTCCGAGATTATGTGTCCCAAGAGTTTCCCTTCAGAAACCCCAAACACACACTTTTTAGGATTCAGAGAAACACCATATTGGATACATCTCCCAAGATCTTTAGCCAAGTCTACAGCATGGTTTAGTCTATCTTTAGAGAATACTATCAGGTCATCCATATAAATGATGATGCACTTACCAATCAAATATTTGAACGCTACGTCCATGGCACGCTGAAAGGTTGCTCCAGCATTTATCAAACCAAATGGCATCCTCCTATAAGCAAATGTTCCCCACTTAGTAGTGAAGGTTGTCTTCATTCTGTCTTCATAATTAACAATCACTTGATTGTACCCAGAATAACCATCTAGGAATGACATCATTTGAGACCCATTGACAGTTTGCAAGACTTCGTCCAGAGAAGGGAGTGGGTAGTTGTCTTTTTCTGAAGCTCTATTCAGAATCCTGAAATCTACACATAGCCTGATCTCCCCATTCTTTCTATGAACTAGGACCAAGTTAGCCACCCATGTTGAATGTCATACAAGGAAGATTATTCTTGCATAAATAAATTTTTGAACTTCCTTAAAGATCAGTGGTTCAATGAGGGCGTTAACAGGACGTTGTTTATGCCGAAATGGTCTAGTGTCAAGCTTCAAAGGAATGGTATGAGTTATCACAGAAGTATCAAATGTTTTTAGATCTTCATACCCCTAAGCTATTACAGCAATATCTTTCTTCAGTTCCCTCAATATATCTTCTCTGATTGCTTCAGGGCAGGTCTTCCATATGTAAACATTCCTTTCAAGGCCAGAATCAGCTAAGTTAATAGTTTCATATTCACCTCCCTTACCTTCGATTGATACCTTTTCCCGAGCCCTTGGATCTGAATCAAAAATTCTTCCTAAGGCCACCATTCCCTTGGGAATGCTATTACTTTTTAAATTGAGGACACCTTTTGTATCGTAGTCTTCAGGGTTCCAGTCTCCTTGATCCCTGTCAGACTCATCGATGATCTGTCCTTCGAAAATATCTGAGCTTGCTAGAAAAGAAAGGATATGTTGATCATCGTCGAAGACTTGAAAGTTCCTAACATTATCAGAGACAGCAGGGGTGGATATCAATTCTACTGAGAATCTCTTGAGCTTGGAGTCTTGCATGGGCTCCAAGGTACCTGTAGCAATAGCTAATGAATCAGCTATTTGATTCTCCTCTCTAGGGATTAAACTAATCCCAAAAGCATCAAAGTATTCAATCAGGTTCCACACCTGATTTCTATAAGCTACCAGCCTTTTATTGTGACATGTGTACTAGCTGCGTACTTGTTTGATAATCACTTCTTAATCTCCCTTAACCATCAAGGCAGTAACTTTCTTTTGATGTGCGAACATCAGTCCCTGAGCTAATGCTTCATATTCTGCTATATTGTTAGTGCACCCAAACTGTAACCTGTAAGAAGCAAAAAATATTTTCCCTTTTGGGCTGGTTAACTCAATTCCAGCACCACACCCTGTTTTAGATTTGGATCCATCAAATGTGAGGGTCCATAGCTGATTATGAGTTGGGGTTGATCTCTTTGGGCTTGTTGTGGGTGCTTGGATAAGATGAGCCATAGGTGGGGTCACTTGATTTTTTGCATCGAATATTGGGAATGGGTGTTTAATAGGTTCACCAGGTGCAATATCCAATTCCCGCTCAGATATATCTGTAGACACATTAAATATACCAATTGACGTTGTGCACTTGATCCCGACCTACTAACATTGTTTCTTCCTGAATCATCCCTCGGTCCAACAATTTAATCAAATCTCCTTATCTAATTAAATTCATCAACTTTCATTCCTTAATTGAATAAATCATTTTATCTAATTAATTCAATCTCTTTTGTTAATTAAATCAATCCATCTGATCTAATTATCCCTATGTAATTAAATAATTAATTTTATTTGATTAAATCTCTAAATTCTATCCATTAAATTTAATAAATTAAAACCTTATTTGATTTAATCTAACACCATCTCTTTTGATTAAATAAATCAAAATCCTTATTTAATTAATCTCTTATCATATTCCTCTCTTATTTGATTTAAATAAATCCACAAATTTGAGTCAAATAGGTCACATCATCTAATCTCTCATTAAATTAATTAACCCTTGATTAATTTAATCTCATCTCATGTCCCATCCTCTAGATTTTGCAAGTTGCACATGAAAATAGATTTAATTCTTTATTAAATCTCTATTTTCCTCACAAGGCATCTTTTGGAATATTCTCCAAATTTGAATTCAAAAATTCCAAGTCAACATGTACATCCAACAAGGCAATAACTTCATCTTACATGTCCTTTGTCTTGAGCCAAGTGGAATTTATTGCAATTTCCCTTCCCTCTTGCAAGTCATTTCAACAAATTTGAAATTCAAAAATATGCATCTATTGGCACAATCCCCAAATCTTGCACATCCTTCATCCATTCATAGATTGACAAGTGGCATCATGCCATTGGATGAATGTTAGTCCCACATTGCTCAAATTTGGGCATTCATTCATCTTGGAATTCTATAAATAAAGAGCTCATATCCTCATTTGATCATCCACGAATTATGCAAAGTTATTATGCTAAAATATTTAGCCATTTCCATCCATCAATCTTGAGTTCTTAGCTAGGTTTTTCGCAAATTTTGGCTTGTAACTCTCATCCTTCATCAACAAAGTGGATCAATCATCATCAACATATCAAGCTTGCATCTTAGCAATTGGGAAAGGGCCAATTTTCACATCAAATTGGCACCAATTCCCCCATGGGATCATGTGTTTGCTATTTTAATTAGGATTGAATCTATATTTCTTTGTTTCATTGTGTTCTTTGTTGTTTTCTTTCCTAATTCGAAGTTTGTAAATGGATTTCATGGGGAATCCTTGTTTTAGCTTATAATCTGGTGTTTAACTTGTTTATTCTTGTTGTTTTGTAGGTACTAGGATTGGGGTTCGCACAATATCATGTAATCCTACGATATCCTTCTGACAGTTATTTGTATCCTTGATTAACCCCTTGGGTTTTGGTATACTTGTGAGTGCAGGGGTATCAAACAAACCCTGGGGTTGTTCAACATAACTATGTTGGTCTGGTATTATGACTGAGGTAAGTTCAGTTTGAGGAGGGACTTCTTCTGAAGGTATATTATCTCTAGTTAACATTATTGCATTTTTGGCCTCGAATGAGAAGTGATTTGAAACGGTCTTAAGTTGATTTGGGCTAGCCTCTTCAATTTGGCAAACATGATCTAGAACATTGATGCAGGGTTGACAGGTCAATTATGAATGATTTTGGTAGTGTACCCTGCACCAATTTGGGAGTAGAAGGCTCCACAAATCGATATCTTCCCCTAAGACTAGCTAATCTTGTTGCAACTTCTTGATCAAAACCTGTTGGTTTACACTAATCATGGGATCAGGGAATTCTTGCATTGACAAATCATTAGAATCAAGAACCGAAAGAGTCAGAATTTCCTCTCTTTTATAAACCCCTATCTCGATTTCAAAATAAGCTACCTCGTTGGGACAGTCATACTCAGTGATGATGTGTTTAAGGCGAGGTTCACTCTCAATCCTAATTTTGGTAGGCATCCCCCTCCATGGTAGCCACATATGTGAAAAGTCAAGGGAGAGATATCCCCCTATACTCTTCATTAGATCTTTGCTCAACAGCATACCGTAAGTCTCAGGGATGTCTGCTACCTGAATATCCATATTGGTTTGAATCCTAGGGTCAGACCCTACTTGCACATGTATATTTTTCAATTCTCCAACTACATTAACCTCTGTTTTATCAAGTTGGATGACCTTCTTGTTTGTTTGGACAGGGTTCATTCCCAATTTCCTGCATACAGAAAATGGCATAACATTGCCAGAAGCCCCTGAATTTAGCAGACAATTGTGCAGATTCTTCCCACAGATTCTTGAACTTAAAAGAAATGGTGGGGTCCCTACCTTGTTTCTGAACAAAGTTGCGTTCATGTTCGCAACGGGTGCCATCTTGGTTTTCCCTTTTGATTTATCAGCTTCTTCCAAAACCTTCAACACTACTTCTCGTTGGGAAGGGCACCATTTTAGGATGTCAAAGTATGATAAAAAAGGTCTTTTATTTCTACATCTCAGAAACAATATCAAATCCTGTGTTATAACTTGCATTATATTTGAAAACACCAGATGAATTACCTTTGCTAGTGAAGTCAGGCGGACCCTTCGGTGGAAGAGGGTTGTTATCAGCACCCTGATTCGGAGGCACCATGTGGTCAGGTGGTGTTGATGTAGTGAACGAACCCTTATTTTGGTTTCTTAGGAAGTGTCCTCCCTTTGTCTAAAAGGCTTGGGCATCATACACATCTTCCTCTAGTTCATTCTCATTTTGCATTGGGAATGAAGGTTCTTCTTCAAAGAGGTCATAAGCCATCGCCATATCCACTGAGCCACCTCCTTTATTTGAATTCCCCTGGAATGTTTGGGCATCTGCCTGTGCCATCTTCACAACCTTCTCCATTTTAGGACAGTTCACCTCGAAATGAGTTGTAGTATCATGCAGCCTACACCAGTTAGTCATAAAATTGAGGTCAGCCACATTCACAGTATGTGACCTGTCCTCATTAGCTTGATAATTGTGAGAAACTCCACCATTATTTGGCCCTGAGTTCCATTGTATGTTGTTATTAGGCCTCTGGTTATATCCTCTATTCTGATTTTGATAGCCTTGGTTAGGGAAGTTTTGGCCTTGATAGTTCCTCTGGCTGTGATTGTTGTTGTTCAGATAATTACCCTGATTATTATTATTCTGATTAGGGTAATTACCTTGATTAGCATAATTACCTTGGTTTTGAGAGGGGTTCAGTTTAAGCTGAGCCATGTCATTTTTGACTTGAGATAGAGTTTTCTTTAGGGTCTCCACCTCGTTTGTGAGTTGAATTGTCCTTTCACTCTCAGCATTCTTAGCAACAGGTGGTTGACCAATAGGATTTGGTATTCTAGCTTGATTATGATGACCATGTGGACCGTGATGAACCTGTGATTGTTGAGAGAAGTCAGGAGCTCCATTGGCAAAGAATGGAATAGAAGATTAAGTCTGCAAGTCAGAAATAGGTTCATAATGGGAAGGATACATCCCTAGGACACTATTGAATAAAGGGGTTGGATTAAGCATCTGGTACCCCATAGAAGGAAAACCTCCTCCCAAGTTCCCTTGTTGAGAGCTAGTTTGTTGTTGCAACTTGATGGCTAGATGATAAACTTTAGACAGAGAATCAATATCTGTCAGTTGATAATTCCTTTGTAGGAACAAGCCAAGCAAAGGGTCTATAACTCTAAAATATGCCTGAATGGCACTATTCTCAGCAACTAGATAGGGGTCCTGCAATCTCCTATACATTCGTTAAAACCTTGTATTAAACAAGGGCAGTGATTCATGTGGCTCCTTCCTAATGGTAGCAAATTGATGGAACAAAATGGTTGGATCCACATAAACTCTGAACTGATTGATGAAAGCATTCTCCAGATCTGTCCAGCTCAAAATATAACCTTATGGAAGATTTAGGTACCAGTTGTATGCCATATCCCCTAAGGAATAAGGGAACAACCTACAAACCACATCATGGTGAGCTATCTGGGCTTTGGTACAAGCATCCTTAAAAGCTTGTATGTGCTCCTCAGCACTCCTTGATTCACCATGAATGTATTTGGGACAAAATCTCTCAGGATTCTTAGGCATATCATGAGAGCCTCCAGGAATAGTCCCCAATGGAGAGGGATTATTCACAAAAATTCCATTGGTGGCGGTGGTGGAGGTTGAGCCAGCTGTTGGATTGGCTGAACCAACTATAATGGTAATTGAGGTGGATTTGGTGGTGGATTCACAAGTATCCACTGGGGTATTGGTGAAAATCCTGGTGGAGTGAGTGGAGCTAACAAGGGTGGTATAATGGTTGCCCTATGAATCTTGTGTCTCGTTGGGGTCTTGAGTTCTATCAAAGGTGGTGGGTTTTTAGTTGATCGAAGAACTCTATGGGACTTCTCTAGTGAGAAAAACCCAATATTATCCAGTTTTCTCTTCTTCCCTCCTTCTAGCACCAGAACTATTGATGTGCCAAATTGACCCACAACATGCAGGTAAGATAAAGGTAAAAGTATCTCACCTCTCCTAAAAGAGACAATCAGTAATCAAACTAATCACCTCCCAAGGTCTTTAATGTTGGTTCACAACGTTGTTGTTTCACGAAGTGGTCAATATGGCTATAATGTTCAAGGGGCCTGGTGGTTTTGAGCTTCTGGATTGTTGAAAGATCAAACATCTATCTAAACCTACTTTAACTAGGGGTTTTAAAGAAATAGAAAAAGATAGATCAAGGTTTTCAAACTGAAAAGAATGTTGATTCATTCAACAAATCAGACTTGTTATCTTCCAAGGGATTCCAAAACTAGAACTGCAAAATAAAATTAACTTGTAATTGATACAAAGTTTCATTCATTCACAGTGCAAACTTTAACAGTAGATTGCAAATCATCATTCAAACAAAACATAAGATAAAATTTCACTCCTTGAGAGCTTTTCAAATCAAAATGATTAACCCAAAATGAATACCATTCTAGAGCATAGTATAAAGAAGGTTTAAATATGGCTACTCCTACTGTTAATGAAACAGATAAGCAGCATTTACAAATCTAGCAAGATCACCAGTGTACAGAAAACCATGTCTTCAAATTATCTCCATTTATGCTAAGAAAATCTGGAAAATACATCACCTCTTCCTCCTGCTGAACTTCTTAACAAAAGATAAATAGAAAGAATCATGCAAGACAAATCAACACAATGAATTCACCAAGAACACAATGTCTTCAGTTTTATCGAATCCCCAAAGATAGCAACAATTCGAGTCTTTTGTATTACAGCAACTGCTCAAAAAGAAAATACTTCTAACTCTTACTCTACTTCTGCTCTACTGCTAAATTCGTTCTTACATTTTATCTCTGACTTCTAACAACCTTCTAACCCTAACAAAAGATTCAAAATCTCCAGCTGCTCAAAAAAAAGAAAGATCCTCTTTAAAGAGGCCAAAATGCCATATTTATAAAACACGTAAGAATGCGTTGGCCCCCATTTAGGGTTTACAATGAGTTGGTCACAGAAGAAGTCAGCCCTAGAAGAGTTTGAAACAAAGTCAAACTTGCATTAAATGCAAGGGCACCCACCAGAGGCAAGAAACGGACCAAAACACGTAAAGAAGAAGCAAAGTGAAACGATGAGGAAGCACGACTTTCAACGCAGCTTTGCATTAACTGCTTCCTCCATGTTTCCCATACCTTGCTCCATTATGGCCTTTGTCATTAAGAATGTCCTCTGCAAGCTATCCTCAAGTGATATAGTCAAAACCCTAGTTCGCCATTCAATGGCATCAAAGTTATTCTTCAGATCTACCCCATGGTATTATACTAGTGTTTCTCTTAACCATTCCAGCCACTGCCTTGCTAGGCTCATCCTGCATTCATCAAACACCAATGTGAGAATCCGATTATTGACAACATTTCATCAAAGTGTTAGCTTAAAATCATGATAAAAACCATTAAATTAGCCATTAAGCATCAACATTGGATCATCAAAATGAACATAAGCAGCATACAACAGTGAAATTTACCAAATTAAAGCATGGAAACACAAGAATTCATCACTGGAATCATCAATTTTACCAAATTTTTCGCTTCACAGTGCCTCCCAGAAAATTTAGAAAATTCCAGCCATATTGGAATTCTGCGAAGAGCGCAAAACTCCAGACACAAGCACATTTTCGGGAAACCGAAGGGATCCTGGAAAATCTGGTCGGGCAGGAAAATCCCGAACCCGACTGAAAACCCGAACACCGGCCACAACTTCAATCAAATTGACCAAAGGTCATAAATTTGAGGACCCTAAGTACAGAAATCACTTAATACAGGCCTCCTATAGATCTTCCTCGAATCCTAGGCTCAATCGAAAGCAAAACAAGACGAGATGGCGACGCCCTAGGCATGAAACCCTAGATTTTAACCATGAACGCACATGGCAAGCCATGAAATGCCCAAACACACAGGAATTCGAACCCTAAGCAAGACCATAACATTTTAAAGCACAACAAGATGAACATCTCAACTCAAGAGAATGCAAATGATGACACAAAATGGCAAAAATCTCGAAAAACAACCAAGTTCTGAAACCCGACGGCCAGACGAAAATTTGGAAAAATCCGGCCTAGGCGGAATTCCGCGAAGGCCAAAAATTCTCGAATCGCATTGTAAAACAGGTTGGGCTGGATTTTGAACACAATCCGAGAAAATATGGACTGGGCGGAAAATCCCGACCCAGCTCAAAAACCCAAACGGTAGCAAGAAAACCGGAGTTCGAAAGAAGTTCAGGAAAATCCGAACGGACAGGAAAATCCCAGACCAAGGTAAAAACCCGAACTGGCTCAAAACATAAGATTTTCAATATTTAACTTCGGAAAAATGCTTGGGCAAGCAAGATAAACATATTAAGCACATGCCAAGGCAAAGAAAAACCTCAAAATCGAAGGGGGCAAGACACAAAGAGCGAAAGCAAAATAGGGTCCCATTTTAATCAAATTTAAAATGGGGCGGTTATGCAAGGCATAACAATTGGCGGTTTAAGGGTTTAAGGGTTGCAATTTGAGGGTTGAGGGTAGAGGGTTTAGAGAGAGAGAAGGGGTTGAGGGTTTTAGGTTTTTAGGGTTTACAGTTTACAGTTTAAGGGTAGAGGGTGTAGGGTTGAGAGAGAGGGAGAGATAGGGGGTTGATGGTTTTAGGGTTTTAGGGTTTATGGTTTACGGTTTAAGGGTTGAGGGTAGAGGGTAGAGGATTGAGAGAGAGAGGAGGGGTTGAGGGTTTTAGGGTTTACGGTTTATGGTTTAAGGGTAGAGGGTGTAGGGTTGACAGAGAGAGAGATAGGGGGTTGATGGTTTTAGGGTTTTAGGGTTTACGATTTACGGTTTAAGGGCTTAGGGTAGAGGGTTTAAGGATTGGGGTTTAAGAGTTTTAGGGTAGAGGGTAGAGGGTAGAGGGTTGAGAGAGAGAGAGTTGAGGGTTATAGGGTTGAGGGTGTAAGGTTTTATGGTTATAGTTTAAGGGTAGAGGGTAGAAAAATCTATTTCACTCCAACCCCTCTCCCATTGTGAGGTCTTTCCCCCCACCCTAACTAGATAACTCTCTATCCCTCTCAAGTCTCTATCACTCTTAGGTCTTAGTCCCTACCACGCCACTAGGACTAATCTCTCTCACTCATATCCCCTCTCCCTCTATCTCAAGTCTCACTCCCTTCCTATTGATATTGTGAATGCATTTCAAAGCACCACATTTGGTGCTCGCAAAATTTGGTGCTCTCCAAATTTGGCGAGCACTAAATTTTTTTTTACCATGAAATGGTAAAATAGGAGTTCACCCCGTGATTTTGGCCCACATGCTTCTACTTTTGTCTAGTTTAGCCTCTTAATCCGACAGAGAAATTCCTTTTTTATGAAGTTGACTCCCTGTTGTACCAATCTATGCTTGATCTATCACCTTTTTTCCACCAATTTGCATGCAGACAACGTAGATGAAGACATTTTGAAGTTTCTACATCATTTTACATTATCTCAGGTAATATATTCATTTTTGGTAATATTGAAATATTTATATTTAGTATGTTTGTTTATTTTTGACAATAATCTAAATTCCTTTAATGATTTTATTAATCATAACAATTGGACATAGAATTCAGCATTGAATTAGATGAGAGTTGCATAAAAAAGTTTAATTTTTATGAATTTGAAGAAAAAAATGAAAACCATGACATAATTTAGATGAATTCATGTTTAAACTTATATAAACGACATCAACTTAACACAAATTTGCTTATGAATTCTATTTGCATTGCTTATAGTAGTCCATTTCCAACATGCTTAGATAAACGAATTCAACTTAACACAAGTTTTTTTGTTTTGTTTTGACAATTTATAGACCATTCATTTGAGGATTTTATTAATCTTCATTGTTACACAGAATTGAACATTAAATTCATTATTACTGATGGTTGTGGGAAAACTTTTATTTTCAACTAATTTGGAAAACCTAAGAGCTTTCATCAATGTTAATGTGCAAGTTTCTATAAAAAAAATTGTGCCATAAAGAATTCACCTTCATCATGTGCTTAGATAATTTCAAGTGACTCAAGACATAGCTGGTTTAATGAAAGTTTCCATTCATTCATACCATTTACCATTATTCCTTGGTAGATTTATGTATGATAAATGTTGTAGCATATAGACATGTTGTATAATTCCAAACAGCTCACAACCTTCTTTCATAAAATGCTTTGGTGTGTTCAATAAAATGCAATGTAATCAGCGTTATCAATATGTTTCATAAAATTCATTACTTACTTTTGTTCTATGTGTGATTGTGAATATGCATCATTCAACGTCATGTCGAGGAAATGACCAAAGCCTCTAACAGTGGAAGAACATGCAGTAAAAAATGTAAGGAGAACAGAATAAAAAATTGTAGCTCGTGAAGCAAAAGAATTGCAGCCCATACAACCAGAAATTTCCATGCAATCTAAGAGAGATTTACAATTGGAAAAAAAAGGGCATGAATGGACAAAGTTCGTGGAAGGACACAAATGAATCCCCAAGTTGGAGGAACATCATCAACCATAGGTGAAGTTCAATGCACATCTCCAGTTGAAGACACACCAGCAACAACATGTGGTCTTCCAAGTACATCAGAAATCACACCTACAGTTGAAGACACACCATCAACAACATTGTGTTTCAAAAGTGCATCAGTAAACATGCCTCTATTTGAAGTCACTCCACAAACGACATCTCAAGTTGGAGGTACAACGTCGTTTACATGTCAATCTCAAGGTATGTCATCAATTGCACCTTTGATTGAAGGTACATGATCTATCCCCGATGTTGTTAACATTCCTAATGTTGACACAAATTTACATTTGAGAACTCCTCCTAGAGTTTTGTATATAAAACCTAGATTTTTGATTGATATTGATTCAAATGTTTTGAAATGGATGCCTGATAAGATGTCAAAACGTACATGTCAAAGAGCTGCACAGAGGATATGGAGTTTTTTTTTTTAGAAGCTAAGTGAGGGTGGAAGATGCCAACTATTTGTTGAAATGATGAGGAAACTCAAATTTAGGCCCACCATGAAGGCTCTTGGGCTGAGAGTTTTGAATGACTCAAGTGAAAATATCATTGTAAAGAACTTGATGAGTGCATATGAGAGCGTGGGTTCTACCTCACACACAAAGGATAGTTGTGCCACAAGACGTGTGATGACAACAACACTGTTAAGTAGTCAAACAAGGAACAAGGTGAACCTTACAAAGACAAGTAAGTCTTTGAAAATAAGTAGATCATCTCTAATGAGAGCCAAAGGAAGGTGTGAAAGATTAGAGGAACCAAATAGCAATGAGTTATGGGCATTCTAAGGTAGAGTGCCACAGAAAGATAAAAGAATTGCTCAACGCTTGAGATCTTTAATAGTAGATTATTGGAAGGATAACACAAGGACCTCTCCTGATCAAAGAGATGTTGTAAGAAGGAGAATTGGTAGTAAAATCCATGAGCCACACCCAAAGTATTATTTGGATACCACTCAAACCCAATTTTTTGCTGATTTTGTACAAAAGTTTTTTGAAATTAAAATATGTCAAAGGTATTTTGAAATTCTAAAGCCTTTTTATGTCAAAATAAATCACACACGCACTACTTGTTGTTTTAGAGTACATATTGAGTTTTCTAACCATTATGATGTTTATCGACATATATGTGTAGATATGCATACTGACAATGTTTTGCAGGAATGTAACATAAGGCCTCCACCCAAATCCTTAAGGGAATTCTTATCTTCCATTTTATGTGAAAGAGAGGATGGTCAATTTTTTTACAAGTCATGTTTGGATGGAACATGTCATCATTGTGGTGGCATGCAACATTTTCCAATTTTCCAACACATGGCTAGTACACACACAATTGGAGACAAAATTATCAAATTTGGAAAATACAAGACAGTGGCCTACAGTCTAAAAGATGGGAAAGAAGCAAAGAAGTGTGAATTGGTTAGTGATAAGATTCCAGTATATCAGTTTATGGGCATTTTCCATGATTAGGTGGTCTATGAGTATGCAAGGCATACACATAAAGCTCAATGGTTGGCCTCACAATTCAAGCTATGCAAGGACACGTTTCCACTTCATAGCATCATTTCAGTTGTCGACTTCACAGAGAACTACACACTACAGCCATAGAACGAGGTGTAATCATAGTACTACAACTCCACACAAGTTGCTATATTTGTGCATATAGCATTCATTCATGCAAATGATAGTACAGAGAATAAAAGGAAAGTATTGATGGAGTATCACTTTTACATCAGTGATGATCGCACACATTCTACCGAGTTTGCGGAAGGTTGCTTGCATATGTTCTATGTTGATCTGGCTAGCAGGGGCATATCATTCAGTCAACATATCATATGGTTAGATAACTGTACATCGCAATTCAAGAATGCCAGAATTTTTTACTGGTTGAGCAAGATGCATGGAATTAGTGGTGTTCAACATATGTGGAACTTCTCAGAGGTCGGGCATGGAAAGGGGGAGCATGATGGAGCAGGTGCATGTATCAAAAGAGACCTTAGATGAGAAGATTTAAAGTACAAAGACAGTGTAAAGTTGACAGATGCAAGATCAATTGTCGAGTGATGCAATCATGAAATGGGTCCAGGTAGTCAAGGTAATTCTTTAGTTCATAGATTTTTTCATTTAGTAGATGATACTAACATTGAAAAATATGAGGATTGTTGTACACTAATAGGATCGAGCGAGCTACACTCTTTTAGAAGCTCCAATGCAGGTACATGGAAGATGGCATGCTTTTGTTCTGCATGTACACTTCGAGCATGGAATGATTGCAAGTCAATAGAGTGGGTTGATGAATGGTTTGTAAGAAGTCTAACCCCACTTGACACTTATCAGCTCCTGATGGCTCTACAAATCATGGAGATGCAATCATCCATTGACTTTGATCATGTATCAAACCTTGTAGAACCAGGTAATATATCTTACTTTCAGGATTTATTTTGATGTTCATTAAATACATCTAACAAGATGAACATATCAATGCAGGGCATGTATGTGCGGTGATTGTAGATGAAGACAATGAAGAGGGTACAAATTATTACCTGTGTCATTGTATCAAGGCCAAAAATAAATTGGAGGCCCCAGTTATAGATGGAGAAAACATAGAATATCCTACAGGTTATGTGGTTGTTACTAGAACATGGCTTAGAAGGTACCCAATTAAGAATGTTGTAGTTTAGTTGTTTAAGGACTTTAAAACACATTGGAAGATTCTTCACTACTCAAACCTTGTCATCTCCACCAACATTCATTTGATCAAATATAAGGGCAAACCTGCGAACAAGAACTTGTGGAAAGTGCGTGAGTCTGACCACGAAGTAATACTTGACACGATAAAGAGTAGAGCAGACCCAGATGGTTCCCTGGATTGATTGGTAAGTATGCACATTGAATTTAAGTCATGTTATTGATCATTTCTTTATTTCAAGTGTTTAAGTTTGATTGTATAATGGTTTGCAAAATTGTATTAATGTAGCTATGCAAAATGATGGTTATATGTTGCTCTCTATTTGATGCAGAACTACGAGGCCCAAACTCACTCAAAGTGTCAACCTACCTTCAAGAGGAATCTAACAAGATTAAAAGGGCCTATTAGACCAATCCAAACAACTCCCAAAGTTTGAAAACAAATAGAAGTAGAATTTCCCACTTTCACCCTTGCAACCCTAGTATCAGTGCAAACCCGGTTTTAGGACCTTATCTCCAACACTTCCCAAAACATCTAACAAACCAATGGATGATTCAAACACCCATTACAGAGTTAAAAAACATAACTCGGGGTCAGACATGATTCCTTTGGACCAAACTCTTGAAACTCCCACTCCTACACTGTCCTAATTAGGCTAATTAGGCCTAAATTACAAAGTAACCCACCTTTAGACTTATCACAGAAAACTAAAACTTTGGGGAAGCATTTCCCATGCCCTCAAACCACTAAATACACAATTAGTTTCCAGAGTTGACTCTTCTAACATAGAAAACTATGAAACCCTTGATTTTTAGCCAAACCGAGAGGGTTTACTGAAAACCTACATTCCACACCTCCTCAAATCTCAAAACCAACTCAAACACTCTTAAGAAACCCTGCACATGCTTAATAATTCAAAATAAATGACCTCCCACTTAGATTTTACCAAACCCTAGACTAAAACCTCCACTTTCATGCATTTTCCCACATAAACTCAACAGGGACAACAACCCAATCTACTTTATTTATTTATCTCAACATAAAACACTCTCCCTAACCCCTAAACATTCTCCATGAGATCCAATACACCAATCACATTGAGCACAGTAAGGTGTAGGTGCTCTTGCACCACTATTTGGTGCAGAGGCACCAAGCTTCGATGGTTGTCATTAGGGTGATGAAGTCCTGTTTTGGCTTGGATAAGGTCATATAGACCATTTATTGATTTAATAAGCCTATTTTAGTGGTTATTAGTGAGTTAGAAGTTTTTGGTTGTAAATTTGCTAAATTAGTGCAAAGTGTCATTTTTCAAATTTTAAAGTGCAAGAAATGCATAGTGGGGAAGCTGAATGGTCAGGGAAGGCCAAAGGTCACTTGTGGTGTTGGTTTTCAATAAATTCTTGATTAAGGAGTTTAATATATGTATGTGAATCTTGAATGGAGTGTGTGGAGAAGAGTGAAAGATTTTGTACAAGCATTGATCAATAAAGCTTTGTTTTCTTTATAAATCTGAGTTTGTTTTTCTCTTTTTCAGTGTTGTAGCAGTCAATTACATGAGCCCGTACTGAAGGGAATTGAATAAAAGTATTTTTATTTGGGTAGAGGGATGTGTTATCCACATTTTGGTTTTTTTGGCATTGAAATCCATCTTGTTTTGAGCTCTTAGGGTGGATTTTACTATAGGCGGGTCTGGAAGTCTAAATTTCAAGTTTTGAGGTCAAGAAGTCATTTAATGGCTCATTCCACCTAATGTATATACTGTAGCTCGGTGGAATGAGTCCATTAGGTGGGTAATAGGTTAGAAGATGATTCTTGGAGCAGGGGAGGTCGTTTTGGAGTGATGGCATGTAGACTTGGGTGTGAAAATGTGTGATTTTGAGTGAATTTGAGTGGTTTTATGGTGCAGGAGCACCTACACCTTACTTTCACAATTGGAGAATTAGGTGTGTCTAGGGAGGTTTTCAAGTTGTTTTGATGTTTATTTTCTTTAATAAGGTCTATAAATACCATTTTGTGTCTCATTGATCCATTTTTGTAAACAAGGTCAAATATGTGAAGCAATTGTCAATGATGACAAATGGGGGTCTAAGTAGGTTCATGTTGTTTTT
This sequence comes from Sequoia sempervirens, assembly GCA_007258455.2. Classification (NCBI taxonomy): domain Eukaryota; kingdom Viridiplantae; phylum Streptophyta; class Pinopsida; order Cupressales; family Cupressaceae; genus Sequoia; species Sequoia sempervirens. The sequence goes on along the minus strand of VDFB02000002.1, from coordinate 95,499,839 downwards.
ATGTATTAGGTCATGTTTTAGGGTCTCATAAGGTCTAATTAGACCAACATAGGTGCTTTAAATTTTTTGGAGGGTCAAATAGTAAAAGAATGTAAAAGGAATCAAATGAGTTGTTAACAAAGATAGGTAAACAAATGTAATTTGGAACTCCAACGGCTAATAAGGGATTCAAAATTCAGTTGGAGGTTGTTATGTCAGTTTTCTTTGATCAAGAAACCTTTAAAAATGTTGTGGTCATCATTCATAATGTTGGCTTCTTGTTTTTGTGAAGAAATCCAATTGAATTCTCACTGTTAGCAACAAATTTTTGAATTTTCTTGTCTTTTCCAAACCTGTACGGTAACGTACAGTCATTGCATTGAGTAATTTCTTTATGAAAAATGTAGTGGCATGAATATTTTGTGTTTTTCATCAGGTTTGAAGGTTTAATGGATAATTTGAAGCATTCCATAGTTGTTTTCTTGTGAACAGACGGGTATACCCTATTTTGGGGTTTTGTAGCCTTAATCATGTCTTGAAGACCCTTTCACTGACTGTGCTCACTATAACTAGTGTATTGGGTCTTATGGAGGATGTTTAGATGCTAGGGAGATTCATTTATGTTGTGAGAAAGGAATAAAGTAGACCGGGGTTGTTGTTCATGTGAGTTTTGTGTAGAAAATGCATGTAAATGGGGGTTTTGGTCTAGGGTTTGGTGGAATCTGTATGGGAGGTCATGTATTTTGAATTATTAAGCATTTACAAGGCTGTTGGAAAGTGTTCAAGTTGGTTTTGAGGTCCGAGGTCTGGAAGCATCATATTCAATAAACCCTCATCAATAGTGCATAAAACAAGGGTTTTTGAGTTTGGGGTGGATTTGGCTATACAAGTGGAATCTAATTGTGGATTCTGTGTTTTTTGGGTATTTGAATTATTGCCCCAAGGTTTTAGAGGGTTTGGTGAAGGATAAAGGGTACTCTCTTTGAAAAAGAGGCCTATTTCACTAGGTTTTTTCCATGGTAGGGATATTGGATCTCCATGTTGGTCTAAAAGAGTTAATGTTGGGGTTTACATATGTTTTATGGCTTTGAAATGGGTATCTGATTCCATCTTTTTTTTCCCATGTGTTTTGGAAGATATTGGAGTTAAAGGCCAAAAACTAGATTTGCACTGATACAAGGTTACATGGGTTAAAATGAGAAAATATGTTTCTAATTGTTGTCTAACTTTGGGGAATAGTTGAAATTTCACTAGTAGGCCTTTTAATCTTGTTAGATTCCTCTTGAAGGCAAGTTGTCAATTTGGTTGAGTTTGAGCCCCTGGGTCTGCATCATTTTAGAGTGTGAATGGATGAAATCCTTTGGGGTAGTCATTTGTGAGAGCCTTTTGAGCATGTACAGACATCATATGGTATGTTTGGGGTGTTGGATGTGAGAGTTAATTGCGGGAAGAGTGATTTTCAATAAGGGTCCTTAGATAACCTAGGTTTAGTGGCTTGAGAGTGAGGGTTTAGTGGATTGGTAGCTTGGTGAGCGGTTGGAGCTCTGAAAATTGTGAAATCTTAAGGTTGGTAACCTATTTAATGATTTTCCATGGTGTTTGACTTGATTTTAGGTGTTTGGGAAGGTGTCTCTTTGGAAAAGAGGCCTAATTGGCCTAGTTGCCCCTACAGTATAGTGGGATTTTGGAGAATACATTGAAAGACCCATCTCCAGGCCTCCTGTGACCTTATGACCACTTCAAAAACCCTTGTTTAAGCTTTCACATTCTTAATAATCTTTAATATTACGCTGCCCCCAAACTTCACCCACTTTTAGTCTCTAAAACCTCAATTTTCCATTTAAAAATGTGCTTCTCTCAACTAGGGCTTCATGCCCAAACATACACATGACCTTCCCAGTCCTTGCAAACCTTCAAACACATCAAACCCCACCAGATCTCACTAAAAACAACTGGTTCTAGCCTTCTTCAAAAAAAATTCTTCAATCTACTACTTCAACCCATGCCTTTTAGGCCTAAATTCATGCATTTTATACTTGATTGTCATTTGAATTGTCATTAAAAAAATTATATATTAACTTATATGTTTATCTTATTTTCCTCTTGTAGGAGTAAGTGTTGGAACACTTGAAGGAGTAGGTGTTTAACACCTCAGGGAGGAGGTGTCGAAACAGTTGAAGGAGATAAAGAAAAAGAGATACCTAAAGAGGTATGTGTTTATTTTATTTTGTGTTTGGTAAATATGTTCCTATTACCAAAAATTGTATGCTAACTTGTATCAATTTGATGTTTTTGTGTTCACCTATATAGATTGACATTGCAAAAGTTGGTATGATTGGTTCTTTGAGAGGGGCATATTCTAGGATTCATGACGGTTTGAAGAGACGTATATATACGAGGTAATCAAGATTTCAATTTTAGAGTTCAATTATAATTGAATGTATATTGATTTTGATGTTAATTATTCGACTTTAAATTATATAATATAACTAATCTCAATTGTGGTTTGAATTTTTCTTTTGCAATTACCTTCATAGCCAAAGAGTGCTTGAAAGAGGCTACATTTTGATGATCCACCAGTAGTTTAGGATGAGATAGGCATTTTGGCATGTATATTATGAATAGATATCGAGATGGAATATGCCACATTTTGTAAAACTTTGTTTGAGTTGGCATTGATGTCATTTTTGTATATGGACATACACTTGATTATTGGATAATTTCATAAATAAAAGTTGAGAATCGAAATAATTTGTTCATCATGTGCAAGTTTAAACTGTTCAAAAATTTAATCTTCAGCAATGGTTAAATATCAATGTACAATATCATAAAAAATAATGGTTATATTATATAGTTGACAATCAAAAATAATGAATAATGGTTAAATTATATCATATATTGCTTAGTTACATTATGGTTAAATTATATAGTTTAAACAACTTTGAAGACAAGAACAATGGTAAATTTTAACATTTTAACTTTAAAGTTTAAATACACATATGCCATTGTCTTACACTACATATTTCATATTGCATTATAATTACATATTGAAATACAAAAAATATCATAGTTTTATGTTGATAAACATGCCAAAGTGATGCAAAGCAGGGTGGAAAACTCTCAACAAACCAACTACCCTTTAATCTTCCTTCTAGACACAAAACACCATTGGACAGTCATGAGCAGGGTAGATAAGCACTAAATCAACAATCATCTTCCAATGAAACAGTCACCAACACTCCAAAACTCAAAACCCTCACTTTTGACAAGTTTCAAATGAGGTTTATTGAGAACCTCACCTCTAGACCTCTCCTCACCGTTTGAATGCCTCCAACACCTTAAAATATGTTTTCCCTTACTTAATTAACTCTTATAAAGTGTTTCCCCAAGTGTTTTCTATCACTACCTACTCTTAACCTCCAAATTTCACTCAAAACACACATTCTTAACAACTAGGCATCATGCCCAAACCCCCAAATGGCCACCCCTGCTCCTGAAATCATACACACATGCGCCCTACACCTAATTATGCCATTCCATCGAGTTACAGTAGAATACAATGGGTGGAAAAGACATTTGGTGGAAATTTCCATGCTGGCCCTGTGGAAAAAGCGTGAATTTAGGCCTAGGAGGCATAGCTTGAAGTAGAAAATTAAAGAAATAGTTTGGAAGAAGGTTATAACCTGGTTGTTTCAATGTTATCAGGTGGAGTTTTATTTGATAGAAGGTCTACAAAGGCATGGTAGGTCATTTGGATGTTTGGGCTTGGTGCAAGAGCACCATCCTTCTCTTTGTTTTCCATGAAGAGTTTGATAGGCAGTGTGTGTGTTAGGGTGTTTTTGTTGAGTCCATGAGTTCAAATAAGGTCCTATGTGACCATTCTATGGTACTTGGTCAACTTTGAGGGGCTTATGTATTCATTTTGTAATGATTGTAAATCAAATGGAAAGAAGTGTCAAAGTTGTCAAGGTGGTGTTAAGGGTGGTAGTATATTGTTTTCTTGAATAAGACATAGTTTTTAGGTGAATAAGGTCTCATTAGACCCATTGTAATAGGTTAGGTGATTAAAAGGGTCAAAAAGAGCACACATTGCAAAGCATGTAATGATGTTATTAAATTGTGTAAAAGATGAAATTATGATCTCCAACGGTCATAAGTGGTTTAAATTTTAGTTGGGAGGGAATTTGGTCATTGGTTGAAGAGGAGAAACCTTTAAAAAGGAATGAGGATACCATTTGTAATGTTGGCTTGAAGTTTAGGTATTGGCAATAAGAAAATTTTGAGTTTTCTTCATTTTTCTGTGTTTCTTTCACATTTTGCAGACCTGTACGAGCCGTACAAACTGACATTTGCTATGTAATCTTTCATTTCTCATGGAGGACTATGTTAGCCTTATTTTTCATCATGTTTGAAAGAATTTAATAAAGATTTGTTGAAGAAATCATTGTTTTCCTATGACAGGCGGAGAGCACCTTATTGAGGGTTTTGTGATCAAAAACATGTCTTAAAGGGCCCTTACACCGATTGTATTTGTTGTAACTAGTGTAATGGGCCCTAGGGAGTTTGATTAAGTTGTAGGTTGCATGATTAGAGTTGTGGGGAAGGAACAAAGGAGATAAGCCTATTGTCCTATTGATTTTTGTTAAAGAAAACACATGAAAATGGAGCCCTTAGCCTAGGGTTTGTGAAAATCAATGAAAGTGTGGAGTTTTTTTTCAAATTTTGAGCACATAGGGTTCATAATACACATGTTTGAGTTAGTGGCATGGTCTGGGAGGTTGTGCAAGTGGGATTTTGAATAAACCCTCTTGGTTTGGCAAGAAATTGAGGGTTTTGTGGTTTGCTATGTTGGAAGGGTTAACCCTGGGAAAAAATTGTGGTTTCAAAGGTTTGAGGGCATACGAAATGATGCCCCGAGGTTTCAAGGGCCAGTGAGAAGTTTAAAGATATGTTGCTTTGTAATTTAGACCTAATTAGGCCAGTGTAGAAGGGGTGATTTTAGGAGGTTAGTCCAAAAGAATTATTTTTTAATTTAGGATATGTGTTACAACCCTTAAATGGGTGTCTAAAATGATCATATGTTTCTCAAGTGTCTTGAAGAGTATTTGAGTAAAAGGCCAAAAACTGAGTTTGCACTACTACTAAGATTCATGGGTGCAATTGAGAAATGGTGCTTCTAATTGTTTTCTAACTTCCAAGATTGTTTGAATTGCTTTAAAATACCATTTTAATATTGTTATATGCCTCTTGAAGGCAAGTTGTCAATTTGATTGAGTTTGAGCCTCCTGGTCTACTGAATCCCTTAAGAGTCTGAAGTGCAAAATGGCTGCAAACTTCAGCATGATGTTACTCAGACACTGTGAGGCTTAGAAACTTCTTGTCAGATCCTATGGGATTGTGTTGTGCCCCTATACAATAACCTCTCTCAATTTTTTCTATCTCAAAGGCGTTTTCCTGTGGCGGCGAGATTTCTCTTAGGGAAAAAGTTGTCAAATGCAAGTAGTGCAAAGTTGCAAAGTGGTGCAACTTTTGTTCTACAACTCGTGTGACCAAACTAACAATTCCAATGCATCCAAGTGGGTATTTTTACACTAGGAATGGTCCTATTTCACACCCAAATTTACCGAATCATTCTGAGCTACGTTCAACTGATTGAATCCCTTAAGAGTTTGAAGTGTAAAATAGCTGTAAAATTCAACATGACGATACTCTGACACCGTGATGCTTAGAAACTTATCATCTAAGCCTATTGGATCATGTTGTTCCCCTCTACAATAACCTTTCTCATTTTTTGCTATCTCGGAGGTGTTTTCTTGTGGCGAAGAGATTTCGCTTGGGGAAAAAGTTGTCAAATGCAAGTAGTGCAAAGTTCCAAAGTGGTGCAACTTTCGTTATGCAACTCATATGACCAAACTAACTGTTCCAACGCGTCCGAGTGGGTATGTTTACTCTAGGAATGGTTCTCTTTTGCACCCAAATACGTCGAATTGCTCTGAGCTATGTTCAATCGGCTAAATCCCTTAAGAGTCTGAAGTGCAAAATGGCTGCAAACTTCAGCATGACGTTACTCGGACACCGTAAGGCCTAGAAACTTCTTGTCAGAGCCTATGGGATTTTTTTTGTACCCCTCTACAATAACCTCTCTCATTTTTCACTATCTCAGAAGCGTTTTCCTGTGGCGGAAAGATTTCACTTGGGGAAAAAGTTGTCAAATGCAAGTAGTGAAAAGTTGCAAAGTGGTACAACTTTTGCTCTGCAACTCGTATGACCAAACTAACTTTTCCAACACGTTCGAGTGGGTATTTTTATGCTAGGCATGGTCCTCTTTCGCACCCAAACGTGTTGAATCTCTCTGAGCTACATTCAACCGATTGAATCCCTTAAAAGTCTGAAGTGCAAAATGGTTGCACACTTCAGCATGACGTTACTCAAACACCGTGAGGCTTACAAACTTCTTGTCAGAGCCTATGGGATCATGTTGTGCCCCTCTACAATAACATCTCTCTGTTTTTGCTATCTTAGAGGCATTTTCCTGTGGCGACAATATTTCGCTTGGGAAAAAAGTTTTCAAATACAAGTAGTGAAAAGTTGCAAAGTGGTGCAACTTTCGTTCTACAACTCGTATGACCAAAATAATTGGTCCAACACATCTGAGTGGGTACGTTTATGTTAAGAATGTTCCTCTATCACACCCAAATACGTTGAATCGCTCTAAGCTATGCTCAACCGGGTGAATCCCTTAAGAGTCTGAAGTGCAAAATAGCTGCAAACTTCAGCATGACGCTACTCAGACACCATGACGCTTAGAAACTTCTCATCTAATCCTATTGGATCATTTTGTGCCCCTCTAGAATAACCTCTCTCAGTTTTCACTATCTTGAAGGTGTTTTCTTGTGGCGGCGAGATTTCACTTGGGGAAAAAGTTGTCAAATGTAAGTAGTGCAAAGTTGTAAAGTGGTGCAACTTTCATTCTGCAACTCATATGACCAAACTAATTGTTCCAATGTGTCCAAGTGGGTATTTTTATATTAGGAATGGTTCTCTTTTACACCCAAACACATCGAATTGCTCTGAGCTACGTTCAACCGACTAAATCCCTTAAGAGTCTGAAGTGCAAAATGGCTGCAAACTTCAACATGACGTTACTCAGACACCGTGAGGCCTAAAAAATTCTCATCAGAGCCTATGGGATCATGTTGCTCCCCTCTACAATAACCTCTCTCATTTTTCTCTATCTCGGAGGCATTTTCTTGTGGCGGCGAGATTTCACTTGGGGAAAAAGTTGTCAAATGCAAGTAGTGCAAAGTTGCAAAGTGGTGCAACTTTTATTCTGCAACTCGTATGACCAAACTAACTTTTCCAACGCGTCTGAGTGGGTATGTTTACACTAGGCATGGTCCTCTTTCACACTCAAATGTTCCAAATTGCTCTGAGCTACGTTCAACCAATTGAATCCCTTAAAAGTCTAAAGTGCAAAATCGCTGCAAATTTCAGCATGACGTTACTCGGACACCGTGAGGCCTAGAAACTTCTCATCAAAGCCTATGGGATCATATTTTTCCCCTCTACAATAACCTCTCTCAATTTTTTCTATTTCAGAGGCATTTTCCTGTGGTAGCGAGATTTCTCTTAGGGAAAAAGTTGTCAAATGCAAGTAGTGCAAAGTTGCAAAGTGGTGCAACTTTCGTTCTGCAACTCGTATGACCAAACTAACTATTCCAATGCATCTTAGTGGGTATTTTTATGCTAAGAATGGTCCTCTTTCACACCCAAATGCATTGAATCGCTCTGAGCTACGTTCAACCAGTTGAATCCCTTAAGAGTCTAAAGTGCAAAATGGCTGCAAAATTCAGCATGACGATACTTGGACACCGTGACGCTTAGAAACTTCTCATCTAAGCCTATTGGATCATGTTGTTCCCCTCTACAATAACCTCTCTTATTTTTTTCTATCACGGAGGCATTTTCCTATGGCGGCGAGATTTCGCTTAGGGAAAAAGTTGTTAAATGCAAGTAGTGCAAAGTTGCAAAGTGGTGCAACTTTCGTTCTGCAACTCATATGACCAAACTAACTATTCCAACACATCTGAGTGGGTATTTTTACGCTAGGAATGGTTCACTTTTGCACCCAAACACGCCGAATCGCTCTGAGCTACGTTCAACCGGCTAAATCCCTTAAAAGTTTGAAGTGCAAAATGGCTACAAACTTCAACATGATGTTACCCGGACACCGTGAGGCATAGAAACTTATCATTAGAGCCTATGGGATCATGTTGTACCCCTCTACGATAACCTCTCTCAGTTTTCGCTATCTTAGAGGCGTTTTCCTATGCGGCGAGATTTTACTTAGAGAAAAAGTTGTCAAATGCAAGTAGTGAAAAGTTGCAAAGTGGTGCAACTTTCATTCTGCAACTCGTATGACCAAACTGATTTTCCAACGCATCCAATTGGGTACATTTACACTAAGAATGGTCTCTTTTGCACCCAAATTTGTCGAATCGCTCTGAGCTACGTTCAACTGATTGAATCCCTTAAGAGTCTGAAGTGCAAAATGGCTGCAAACTTTAGCATGACGTTACTCGAACACCATGATGCTTAGAAAATTCTCGTCTAAGCCTATGGGATCATGTTGTGCCTCTCTACAATAACCTCTCTCAATTTTTTCTATCTCAGAGACGTTTTCCTGTGGCGGTGATATTTCACTTGGGGAAAAAGTTGTCAAATGCAAGTAGTGCAAAGTTGCAAAGTGGTGCAACTTTCATTCTGCAACTTGTGTGACCAAACTAATTGTTCCAACACATTTGAGTGGGTACGTTTACGCTAGGCATGGTCCTCTTTCGCACCCAAATGTGTTGAATCACTCTGAGCTACGTTCAATCGGTTGAATCTCTTAAGAGACTGAAGTGAAAAATTGTTGCAAACTTTAGCATGACAATACTCAGACACTGTGATGCTTAGAAACTTCTCATCAGAGCCTATGGGATCGATTTGTTCCCCTCTAGAATAACCTCTCTCAATTTTTGCTTGGAATGAAAATCAACATGTCTAAGTCAAGAGCAAGTCCGTCCAATCTTGGCAAGGCACAAGCAAAGTCCACCATGCCCATGGTCAAGGAAAATGTCGAAGATGATGCAAAGTCCACTTGGGAAAGAAAATCTATGTCCAAACTGCTATCAAGTCCACCCTTGGCTTGAATAATGCTTTTCCAAGACAAAGGTAAAGTCTACCCAACTCAAATCATACATGGAAAAGACAATGTAAAGTCAGCCCAGCTCAAAGCATACATGGAAAAGACAACTTAAAGTCTACCCCAAGCTGAAAATAGGAGATGGAAAACATATCTTGAAGTCTTCCTTAGGAAAAGATTAAAGGGGACATCCAACACACTGATATGGTGCCTCGTCATCTTCCAACCAATCAAATTGTTCCAAGCTAGCATGTCTAGGTTCAATGAACCTGACACTTCATAATGCAACAACTTTTTATTGTTGGTTTATATTTAGCAGAAGGACAAGTGTCCCCAAATGTAATTTTCTCATTGGTCGAGAGGTAGTTAGCTGTGACAAACCCTAATTAGGGTTTTATTTTGTAATCTCAGTCATTGATTCGAAATCAATCTTGGTCATTGAATTGTATTCGAGGAGCCTATAAATTGAGCTCACCCCTCATTTGTAAAATGTGGGAGCATCTATCGCATACTACCAGTTCACTACATTTTCTACGCTTTCGCTTACTATTATGCTTTAATATATTTTTCCAAGCATCCATCGCTTGCCCGAAAGCACTTGTTGTAGGCTCTTAGCCATAGTAGCAAGACAGTGAACTGTTTGATAAAATGCTTTGGTAGACATGTATGAAAAATGTGGTAGCATAGACAAGGTAGTAAACTATTTGAAAAAATGCCTCAAAGAAATGTGGTCTCATGGTGATGGAATTCCATGACAATCTAGGGAATTTTCTTGTCATGGCATTCCATCACCATGAGACCCCATTTCTTTGAGGAATTTTTTCAAATAGTTCGCTACCTTGTCTATGCTATTTCTTACTATTACGCTTTGATGGATTTTTTCCAAGCATCCATATAGCTTGTTCGAAAGCACCTATTTTAGACTTTTAGCCATAGCAACAAGGCAGTGAATTGATTGATAAAATGCTTTGGTAGACATGTATAAAAAATTAGGTAGCATAGACAAGGCAGTGAACTGTTTCAAAAAAAATACTCAATGAAATGTGTTATCTTGGTGATGGAATGCCATGACAAGCACATTGAGACCACATTTCTTTGAGGCATTTTTTTGAACAATTCATTGCCTTGTTAGTGCAGAAGCACCAAGCCTCCTGATATGGTACTGAATGGTCATGGATGGAATTGTGGTTAAGATAGGAGAGTTTGAGTTTTTTTTTGTTTCAATAAGGTCTACTTAGACCATTCTCATGTTTCCAAAATGATTTGGAGTTTTCATTTGATAATTTGGCCATAACTTGCAATCATGTTAAAAGTTGTCAAGATGGTCAAATGTTGTCAAGGTAAGTAGAATAGGAAGCCATTTAAGAGGGTCTAGGGGATTAGGAAATAATAAAGAGTCAGAAGGAGGAAAATGTCAAATTTGTAAGTTGCATAAATGCAGCAAATTTGAAAACCAACGGCTACCTCCTTTGAAAAGTTGTTACTTGGTAGTTATAGACATTGGGAGAAGTTGGATTTCAATGTAATCATTATAAAAGCCTCAAAAATGGCTCTTGCAGGGTTGTTGAAGGTAGTTTGAAGATTGTACACATTTTGTTTTCATGAAATACAACATTCTTAGCAACTATTTTCCTATTTTTCTAAACTTTGAAGGCTTGGTACAAACCCGTACAGCCTGCCTTTTCTCTAAAACTTCTTATATGTTTTAGGTACATGTGTTGGATCTCTAATGCTTCATATTTTAGGTCTTAATCATGCAATTTGAGGGAGAAATCTTTATTTTTCTAGGACTGCTCATTTACCCTGTTTTGAGGGTTTTAAAAGGGAACAAAATGGGTTTCTAAGTCTTCCACCCACTGTATAGTCCTATAACTTGGTGGATAGGCTTAGATAGGTGAAATAAACATGTATGCATCTTTGTTTGTGTAGGGAAGGCGTATTTCCTGATTTCGGTGAGTCCCTAGGGTTGTTTCCATTGGAAAATGCATGAATTTAATGGGTATAGACCTAAACCTGATGATGGGGTGTTAGAAAAAGTTATCTTATGAACTTTTAATCTTTTGGGGGGTGAATTCAAGGGTGTTTGACCAGGTGGGAAGTTTGGGAAGGGCCTGGAAGTGTCTTTTTCAATAAACCCTCATCAAAAGTGCACTAAACAAGAGTTTTTGGGTTTGGTGTGGAGGTGGCCGTACAAATGAAATATAATGGGGGATTTTTGGGTTTGATAATCTACCAATTTCTTCCCTAAAGTCTCATAGTGTTTTCACAAGTTTAAGAGTGGGGTCCTTTGTAAAATTGACCTATTTGGAGGCAAAGTCAGTTTTCTCAAATTTGTTCCAAAGGAGTCATATGGGGGGGCTAAGATATGTTTTGTAACTTTGTAATGGGTGTCTGAATCATCCTTTTTTTGGTCAAGTGTTTTGGGAAGTTGTGGAGTTAAGTGCCTAAAAATAGGTTTGCACTGCTACTAGGTTTGCAAGGGTGAAAGTGGGAAATCCTACCTCTGATTGATTTCAAAATTTGGGAGTTGTTTGGATTGGTCCAATAGATCCTTTTAATCTTGTTAGATGCCTCTTGAAGGCAAGTTGACACTTTGAGTGAGTTTGGGTCTCCTGTCTCTGCATCACTTGTCTATGCTATTGCTTCTTATTATGCTTTGATAGATTTTTTCCAAGCATCCATAGCTTGTTTGCAAGCACCTATTTTAGGCTTTTAGCCATATCAGCAAGGCAGTGAATTGTTTGATAAAATACTTTGGTAAACATGTACGAAAAATGTGGTAGCATAGACAAGGCAATGAATTGTTTGAAAAAATGCCTCAAAGAAATGTGGTCTCATGGTGATGGAATGGCATGAAAATCCATAGCAATTTGCATGTCATGACATTCCATCACCATGAGACCACATTTCTTTCGGGCATTTTTTTCAAGCAGTTCATTGCCTTGTCTATAGTATTGCTTGCTATTATGCTTTTGATAGATTTTTTCCAAGCGTCCATAGCTTGTTTGAAAGCACTTGTTTTATGCTTTTAGCCATAGCAACAAGGCAATGAACTATTTGACAAAATACTTTGGTAGACATGTATGAAAATTGTGGTAACATAGACAAGGCAGTGAATTATTTGATAAAATATGTCAAAGAAATCTGGCCTCATAGAATGCCATGATAACAAAATGCAATTAAGCTGCTCCTACTTATTAGTTATGCAATGTGAAGTAATTGCATAACTGCTTAGGTTGACTTTGTAAAAACTATATTGTAATTGAAATTTTGTCATCTATCAACATCTAGTTATTAGTTATGCAGTGTGCAGTAATGCTTTGACTTTGAAAGATGTGCAATAAAATGTAATCAACGATATGAATATAAACTACAAAAAAATATTTTTTACAATTCATTAATAAAATCTTTATTTTATTTGCTCTCTATATCTCTATATGCTATGGAAATACCTTTCAATTTTAAAATAAATAGATTATATCTCTTGTTCTACAATTTTTTACGTTTTTTAAAGTATGATTTTTTCCTGACTTTTTAAATAACTCTTATACTTTTGGTTTGTCAAATTTTTCCCCAAAATATTTTTGCTGCTATGCATTCGAAGCATGAATCATACACATGAATACACACAATATACGTGAAGTATACATATGAATAAGTGAAGCATACATGCAAATAAGTGAGGCACAAGTAATTGAAGCATTCCAAATGATACAAACCACCAGGAACAAAGCTTATTTACACAATACACTTAGATGGAGCTTATTGAGCAATCAACAGTAATTAATTAAGCATTAGATGTAAACAAAATCCATGCCTACAACATTCAAGCATACGATTTACACAATATGCATGATAACATCATTCAAGAATGGCAGTAGCAACATAAGATTTTTTTAATCAAAAATTCATAAGGTATACAATGATATATATTGATAAAAGTATATAGAATATATCCAAAAAATCCATACAAGCTTAGTACAAAGGAGCCATATTATGGACATAAAATGTCACATATATATCGCTTGTACAAAACATATGTTCCAAAATTCCACATAGGCAACAAACGACCCTAATACAATCATTTCCCTCTAGGGGAAGGAAATAGATCCTGTGTTGCCTTCAAAATTCAGCTGGATGGAGTGACTGTTGGTTCTCTGGTCTTTCGAACATGCTCGCTAGTCCTCCTCTCTTCACTCTAGACCTTCAACTGATACCATAAAATGTAAAGATGTTAATACACAGAAATTGAATTGTGGAATGACATATAACAAAATATAATCACTTACCGCATACAAATAGTCATCATTCACATTTACATCATTACCACGTCTACAATCTAGAGTGACAACCACCTGTAGAAACCATCAAGATAGAAATTAAGCTACACAAAAGTATTGTGAAAATTTTCTATAATACACCATAAAAGAGCAAATATAATGTCAAATCAACTAATCTGTTGCATACCTCTCTCAATGGATTAGAACTGGCTATTGTTGCAGCAACTCTGTGGTCCATCGTGCCACCAACATCACCAGGGCTATCTAATGTCAATATTTGCAAATGGTAAATGAAAGAGTAAATGTAGGGTGAACTATTAAATTTTAATGGGATGGGATTAGGAAGGAATAAAGGAACAACAAGTGAATTAGGAGAAGATAATGTGACACAATCAAGGAATACAAATGCAATGTTTGTGTTTCTCATCAATTTTTTAGATTTGTATATGCAAAATTTGTTGGAAAAGATGCCTCAATCTCATAGGCTGAAACCTCTAAGAAAGCATAGTCGCTGTGACATTCAAGTGATCTAGCCGACTGGCAGTTTGGAAACCTTGTGAAATATTTTGGTCGCTGTGACCCTGCAGAAGTCTTGCCGAACGCGTTCACTATGGAGTCTATTGTTGTGACATAAAGCAGTCCGTGTAAACTCTCACCGCGTGGATATCTCTAGCTGACAGGCCATTCAATCAGGCGTCGGGGAGACTCATAGCGACCGGGGCTTTGGAGTGACCTCAACACTCGGGAAGAAGTCCCAGCGACATTGGAAGGTCTTACTGACAGGTATACGCATTGAAGTCATTGGGATAACCTATGGCAGCTCAGTGAGAAGTTTTACCGAAAGTAACATGTCTCAGTGATAGTATTGGAGCTTTCAAGGAAACCCTTGGGTGATCGGTAAGAAGTCTTACCGTAATATGTCTCACCGACTCAGAGTAACTTGAGGATCTCGGTGAGAAGTCTCAGCGATGAAGGATTGTCTTGGCGACAATGTAACACTTGAAGATATTAGGGAGACCCTTCGCCGAAAGACTTGTTTCGATATGATGTCTCATCGAATATCGAAAGTCTCGCCGACAAAATGTGGGGTCATTGATTCGGTGTGACTCTTGGCGAACAGTTGTTTCGGGATAACATGGAAGCCTTGGTAAGAAGTCTTCTCCAAGGTTGTTTCTCTCGCCGATAGTGGAACACATCGACGTGACTTAAAGGCTTCGGTATGAAGTTTTGGCGAAAGCAATAAGTCTGGCCGATAAGATTGAGTCGAGGTGACTTGGAACTTGCGGGGTGATGTCTTGGCGAAGGGTATTTGTCTTGCCGATAGGAATGTGATGGATGTCAGAAGTTTCAGTATGACCTTTGCCTAAGTCTTGCCAACAATATCATCGGTATAACATAAAGGGCTCGACATGATCTCTCAGCAAATGACTAAAGTCTTGGCGACTAAGGAACACTTCAAAATGACTTATGAGCTCAGTGTGATGTCTCATCGAATGGCGATTGTCTCGCCAATGAGAATGTTGAGTTTGGTATAACATGAAGCTCGTTGTGACGTCTTGGCAAAAGACAATAGTCTTTCCGAAGAGAGCACTCACATCTATATGACTTGGAGACTTCAGTATAACCTCTTGGCGATAGTTGGATGTCTTAGCGATAGTGTTGGTGGATGAGAGGTCTCGTTGATCATACTGATAGATGGATGCCAATTGGGATTTTGGAATGACTTGGAGGCTCGATGTGATCTCCTGGAAATAGCGATAGTCTCACCGATGTGCATGTTGAGGTCCATGTAACTTGTGATCTTGGTGGAACCTCTTGCTGATGGAGATGACTCTTGGCGACAATGTGTAATCTGGTCTTGTGGCATCGGGGAGACACTTTTGGTGTCTCACTGACATGCGACACAAGTTGATCGCTGTTGACCGAGTGAAGACTGTCCAACGTGGTGTGATGTGGACAAATCAGAGAAAGCAAAATGTGAACCATTTCTGAGCTGGATGATCAACTATTGTGATCTAGTAGTTGAAAACGAATGGATTCATGTGCTTGAGTGACAGAGTGCTACGTGGAGTACAGGAAGAGTTGAGAGAGAGAGAAATATAGAGCAAGGACCGAGTGGCTAGCCAAAAAGGTTAAAGCCATGAGGTCGAAGCAGAGGATTGAGAGGCAAAGTCAAGTTGTTGGAATCTCTCGTGATCCTGATTGCTTTGGTTGATCTCTCAAGAATAGTTTGCTACCAGTTGTATCCAGAATGAACAAGATGTAATCTTTGAAAAGGCTAAGAGCCTAAAATTGTATTGTAACCATTTAGGTACTGAATAATACAATGGCTCAATCTTTGGAGTGTGGGGTTTTTTATCCGAAAGGATTTTCCCCATGTATATCTTTGTGTTCTGGTTTTATGTTTCATCTTTCATGTCTGTTGGTTCGTATAGTAGAATCTGTTAATGCTTTCTATTGAATTTACATGTGTTTCTCTCAGATGGATCAATGTGGGAAATGAACTGTGTCTGTTCCACATTTGGACATAGTTGTAAGTGTCTTTGAGGCAACCTAATCGAAATGAGAGTTACCGAAGGCACTACTGCATGGAGTTTTCACTAGATGCGCTCCCAAATTTCCTTACAAAATTATGAAAACTAGCTAATGTTTTTTTACAACACCATTATTGAATAAAGGCTACCTAAGTGTAAGGTCCTTGAGGAAATGAATTGCGAGGTGTGGAGGTTGAAGGTCCACTAGGAAACTGTTTGAAATCCAAAGCATGTTATGAGAAAAACATTCAAATTTAAAATTCAACTATTCAAATGCAATAATAATATCTTTAATACTAGTTGCATACCTGTGGACTCAACGTCGAGAACAAATAAGGGTCTGTAGGAATGGGGCACCTCTCATAACACTCTGACCCTGAAATTTCATCAAATTGAAATTCTACTAATTTACTTATTCTTAAATTTCAAAATATAATTTAATAAACAACATTAAATGAACTTGTTGAATTTCACCTAATTATTAATGTCGAATGTATCATTCAGCAAATCATCTATGAAATCCATCGCCTCTACAACTAATGTAGGTTGTGTAGCTACATCCTGAGCACTCTGATAATCGTATGTGCAAACTCAACCACCACAATGGTGGGGCGGAGCTCGAGGCCTGCACGTCTCCTCCACACCAGGTTCTACTAGAGGCCTCACACACTGTAAAATGGTCTGGGTGAGTGAGCCAATGAACTCCAGTGTGTCCACCTCTACACTATCCTTAACAATGGAAGGAATAGCGACATGCTCCACCATGGGTCTAGCCAAGGGTCTCGGTGCCAACTGTGGATTACATTGTGCAGCAGCTCTATCATGTGTGGATTACGTCGTGCAGCATCTTATTGAGGATAAACTCAAAATAGAGTTTCCTCAAAAATTATTGTGGTACCTCATGGTTATTGCATGGAGGTTGGTCAAATACCATCCACCACCGCTCCCAAAATTTATTTTTAATTAACTCATGGTGGCACCAATGGATGGGGAACCTCTTGCATGTATGAGACAAAGGTTCGTTGGTTTTTGGGTCTGTAAATAGGGCACACAAGTCAACTTTGCTAATTTTTTATTTTTTAACATCTGCATATGACAAACCTCTAGCATAATATTGTATCATCTCATGCCTCTTATTTGACCAAAAATTTATTTTCTCGCTCATTTCTCCTACATGAGATACAATTGACTTCAATGATTCAGCAATCCCTCTCCTATAAGGGTGGGTTTCGGCATGCTCGGTTAATCTTCCAATTAATTGTTCAATGTCTCTTTTATTGTTTTCAATTTGATTTAGAATATTTTCTTGTGTTCCTTGAGGATTCCTATGAATTGATAGAGGGGTTTCAGGTTGTTCTTGAATAGGAGGCTCTTCCTGAGGGGTGACTGTGAATTCTAAAAGTTTTGAGGTGGATATTCATTCCCTGATAATTAGAACAAAATTTTATTATAAAAACCTATTTCAATCTGCATTCTAAATCAAATTTAAAATAAATTGAATAAAAATACATGCCTCTTCGCAATCTCCGACGTCTCTGGCATGTTGGTGTCATCCTCGTGAAAGATAGCAAGCTAACAATGCAAATAATGGATGATATTTGGCGAGCGCAAGTTGCAGACCTCCAATCCTCCAAGCCAAGTTGTGGGTTGAAGACAAATGAGGGTTTGAAATATGTTTTGTACTTTTATTTTCCTTTTCAATTTGGTGCACACCAAATGACTCCAATTCATTTGGCATGCACCAAATTTGGCGTGCCCCAATGGCCAATTTCAGACTTTTTTGTGAATTTTTACAATTTGACACCTAAATTGTGTCACAGATTGGTGCACTTACCCTCATCAATATTAGCTAGGTTATGGTCAATTTTCATCAAGGAGCACACAATATTCATCATAGTTCATCAAAGGTCATCAAGGAATCGGGAAAGGGCTACTTTCCACATCAAAGTAGCACCAATTCCCCCAAGGGATGTTGGTTTGAATGCACTTAGAATGAGTTTTATTAGCTTTCATTAGATTGAATTTCCTTTGTTTCTTGTTCTTTGCATTTGAATGAATTGCATGGGGAATGATTGTCTTAGACTTGTTTAATGACTAACATTGAATTGCTTGATCATGTTTGAGCAGGTCTAGATCAACCATTCACAACTATAGTAGATTAGTTATGCTCACAAACATGCACACAAAATTATAAAAGCACAACAATGCACACTTTGCAGCTAAAATGAAGCAAAAGAAAGATAAAAAAATAAATTATAATACAAGATTCTTGAACTTCAAAGATGTTGTTGCATCATAAACACACAACTCAATACTTCTAGCATGTGGGCTAGCAAGATAATGATCATAATTTAGGAAAGTTAACTTAGTATCAAGAAAATTTTAATTTGAAATGAATGTACGCAATCATTTCATGTGATCAATTCTAAATATGGAGTTGTGCCATGTGGCATTGTCTTAGGTGGAAAATTTGTGTGGAAAGATGATTGATGAGAGTAAAATGATGCATGGTTGTAACATTTGGCTATGAATATAGTCACCCAAGATCTAAAGGCCTATAGAAAGCACAAAATACTCATAAAATCAATATGACAAGAATAAACTATATTCCTATCAAAGAATGCAAATAGAATGGATGTACAATGTGTGAGACCTTTGGTTATATAGACCAAGGTGAGACATAGTATTAAACAAGATCAGGACAAGTGTTTTTGTAACATACTAACCCTTCAATGAAGTAAAAATTTCTAATTTTTCACCACACGAGTAAATAAACTAAGTAACAAGCCATTGCAATAAAAAATTTATTTCTTTATTGATAACTTTCAATCAAGATGCACAAAATATTACAACATTAATTTCTTTTCATTTCATAAAATACATCAATGCAAGAATGCATACATTTACATACATAGCTCAATGAGCTTTAGAGCAAATAGCTATAAGATGGTCCAGGATCCTTCCTTTCAAATCTTGGTTCTTCTGTCACCTACTGTGGAGGAGAAGCATCACTCAAGTGCCTTTCCACCAACCACAGACTCATAATGCAGTCCCCCACACATCTATCATTCGATAGATGGCCCTTCCCTTTGACAAAGAGATTGGTAGAGTAACTGATAACAACAACCAACAAAACATAGTGCTATGTCCTACCTAACTAGAACTTGTAATCTCACAATCTATGTCTAGCGTGTAATACTAGATCATGGTGAACTAATAGTGGAGCCAAAGGTCATCACACTACTTTGGCCAAAGTGTTTCATTCAGTATGTTCTACTAAGGGTCATCTATCACATACACTACTCAGGGCTGATTTGACTTAAGGTTATCTTAAGCTACGCATAGGTATTTTCTTCAATGGATAGTACATCATTCCAAATAACCTATCACCATAATAATCTACTTGAAATTATCCTACTTAACTAGTAAGTACACAAGCTAGGTATTTCCTTCAATGGATAGTCCATCATCCTAGAGATAACCTATATACTTGGAATAACCCTACTTACAAGTAAGTACACAAACTCCCTCCCATATTGGATTATCTATCCTAGGAGTAAACACAAGCTTTCCTAGTTAAATCAATAACTTAACAAAGTATACCATATGTGCTTTTCATGTTCATTCATACCTAGTATATAATACTTATAATAAACACCCATCTCCTACTATGGAGTACTTAAAAACACACTATGAAAATAGCATAAAAGCTTCAATTTCCTTCTCAACGACACTCTATTATCTCAAATGCACATATTGGAAAAGACATTTCAACCATGCATGCAAGACTCATCATTCAAATGTAAAATAAAAAAGAAGAAGAGATCCTCATGCCTGCTATCGCTTATCCAAATTAAAGACAACAATGCAACCCTCTCTAACAACAATTAGCTTGATAATCAGCTTCTCAAGAATGTCACAAATAACTCTATCTCACTTGTTCATAGGTTACTTCTCTCAAACAACAATTTTTCCTCTCAACACAATAGAACACTCACTATTTCTCACTCATAAAATAAGACAAGTATGGCTTGAAATAACATAGAAATAAGGAACTGCAAAAGATGTGTAATCTCTTGGGAAAGAATGTGTCCCTTCCAAATGAAATGGTTCAGTTATTTATAGAGCAACCAAGCAACCTCAAAGCCTATAGTTTAGGCATGTTAATGTACAACAAGCTCCATGCAAAGCAACACATGAAACGTATCATAAAGGTGGTGATTTCTTAAGCTATTACTCAGCTTAATCACCTACATATCGACTTGTTTAGTGACAGCTACAATCTGTAGAATTATTCAATCTGCATATGCTTAATTTGAATTGCCACAAAGAAAAGACATCTACAACAACTTAGATTCAAAGGTGACACCATTTCCATTATCTTTGCCTCATATTTGGCATGGTTTAGTTGCCAATGAAGCAGTCAACTTCCATTTTATGATAGAAAGTTTCCAACAAACTTCTTAGAGAATGAATCGATTTGAACAAATAAATACGTTTGAAAAATTCAAGGTTGTTCTTACTAATGGCGTCGACCAAGTCAAGCTTATTGTAGACAACAATATCAAACACATTACAATGTCTTTTATTGCGTGTTTTATAGAATGATAATCGATTTACACTAACAGTCATAAACTATTAAATCAGCTTCATTAAACAATGACTATTATTGACCTCCTTTATCATAGTCTTTATTGACTAGAACAGCCTTTATAAATTGGCTTCTATTGAACAAGAGATAGTAGAATTCTAATAACATATATATTATGTTAAATATATATTATTATATATATAACATATATTATATACATATATATATATTTATTTAAATATTCATGTATATATAAGAGTACAGGCAAGATAGTATATAATAAACACATTATATAGAATGTATGCATATATATATGTAAAAATGTATATGCCTCTATGTACATGTATGTGTAAGTACATCTATATTGATACATTTGTATGAGCATGTCCATTCGCCAACGTACGCATGTATCGATATACATAAACATATGGATGAGTGTATATACTATACTATATATAGCGTATATATATATATATAGTGTATATATATAGTATATAGTATATACATATACTATATATATATATGTTCACATCCAATTCACATATAGCCATTCACGATTACCATCATATTGATAAGTGTTTACATGTGGTATATCTATACATGTGTATATACATGTCGTTAGATCCCATTGACATGCATGTGCATATATATACACATACTTCCACGTACATCCCACTTGCTAATATAATCATATTAGCACAAGAAATATCTCAAAAGCTCAAAAAGATAAACATCACCCAATAATGCACTCAGTAGTAAACAAGACCTCTACAAATGCAAATATATCAACTAAGGATGACTTACCAACTTCCCACAAACTGACTTAACCCAATCTACTATGGTGTGTGTATACTCAAATAGTTTACATTATCAGTTAACCGACCAAGATCTTCTCCCGAGTGATACTTCCCCTCCGCCTAGAGGAATGACCATTTACCTACAACCATTAACACATGCCTATGATAGTCAGTTGTTCACAACATATGCAATATACATAATCATCTCCAAAGTTAGAATAATAATTCAATAACCATCTATTCACATATATGTAGTATTTCCCCATGAAATAACATCGACTGAGATAACATCAAATGTGATAACATTCAAATTGATAACATGATACAAGCACAATTTATTAATCTCCATAATTCACATTATATTCACATTTTACCCTACATAGTAATAGTAAATAGTAATTACACAATTGGGGTATAACAGTTTTAATCATATGACATAATACAACTAATACTAAATGACTTGGGTCACAAATAAATAAATGACAACATAAGATTATGACAAGTATCCTAATCTTATGATATGAAACATAAAGTGATAAGTGTCCTATGCGAAGACTAAGTAAACTTAAGTGATTGGGTATGTGCAGGATCATGATGGGCCAAAAAGTGGCAATGGAGAAAAAATTACATTTTTCATCGACCCAAAAATGCGAAAATGTCGAGTTGACTTTTTTGTGGCTTGGGTGTCAGTACACACCTCCAAAGAAATGCCCAAACCAAGATCTCCATATCGGATATCCGATTTGAAGCAAACATATATATACAAAATTCAGGCCTATTAAAATCATTTCACATTCACAAACAAGTCGCGGGCGCACAATGAGGAGGTTCTCCACATATCAGATATCCAATTTATTTGATATCCATTTAGAAAAGGTTAGATTTTAGATTTTTCTTTGCTTTAATCAAATTTTGAATTAGATTTGTATAATTTCAGTTAGTTTTTTATGGATTTTTTTTCAAAATAGGGTTTTTGATTGATTTTTTATGAAAATTTTGAGTTTAGAATGGATTTTGATTAAAAATGAATCTTTTTTTATGGATTTTGATTTAAAAATAGTGTTGTTTATGTATTTGTATTAAAAATTAGATAATTTTATAGATTTTTGTTAAAAAGTAGGATTTTTTTTTTAAACTAGGGTATTTTTATAATATTTTCATTTATATTGTCTAATTTCAATTAGATTAATTAGTTTTTAAATTTAATCAGGCATTATAGCTGCTGAGAATGAAAATGCACAAATTCCAAATGATCCACCAGCTGAGAATGAAAATGCACAAATACCAAATGCTCCACCACCTTCGCAGCCATCAATTGAAGAATTAATTGGTGAAAAATTGCAGCAATTAAAGGACATTTCTAAAGTTTATAAGAGAATCCCTCGATTATTCAAGATGTCAAACACATTGAAGGATATAATTAAAAATATAGAAACCCTCTCCACCCAACATAATTCCTTTCATTTGTGGCGAGAAGACATGAGGGAATATTATGCATGTGGATTGTCTTATGATGATGTGAAAGATCTTGAAATAACCAAAGCCCAAATAGCCTCTTTATTTGTTAACCCCTACACTGGTTTGCCAGTTAATGTTAATAAACTAAAACTTTCTATAAAATGGTGCACACATAGGGACATTGTAGATAACTTTTGGGATCGTTGGTGTATGGTTTTTGATAAACCACCGAACAACAATTGTGATATACCATTTTACTTTATTAAAAAATTATATGTTGAGTTTGTGTTAGGGCATCATGTCAATTACTTTGACATTAAACCCTTCCAGGGCATTGGTGGAGGTATGCCCCAAGATAGACCAGGGGTAGTTAGAGTAGTCCCACGCCCATATGTTCCCCCTCCTCCCTTTCCTCTGCCACCTCTTGTATATCATCCAGACATTATGCAAGATGCGGCCACACAAACTATCCAGGCTATTCACTCTTTGAGTGGCCTTTTGGTTTCGCATGCTTCTACAGTAGCTCAACCACATTTTGGTGATGTTGGCAATGGTTCGAGTGTTGTTGTGTCATCCTCGTCAGGTTCACATATTTGTGTGCCACATACTTGCTCCATGTGCCGCCAGATATGCTTGGGTCCTCTTGTACAGCCCGCCAAGCATCCCTTGGACACTTTTGATTATTACCTCCATAATGTGGACATTATAGATCAGACTTAGGGGAGTGGAGTGCACCCTACAAATTCCTCTCCTGCTAGAGAGGGGGACATTGGAATAGTGACACAGGTAAGATTTAAGTTGTAAATTCATAACTTGCATTTGTTTTTAAATGAATATTAATAAGAGATACTATAATGTACTGATATTTATTTGCATGGTCTATTTAATAGTTGATGTCTGAGGAGGAGCTCGCAAGGGTGACTGATAGCACCCTTAGGGCCATTTCATTTGGCCTCAACATGCACACAATATATATTTTTGCACTCACTCGTTTACATTTTTTATTATATACTTGCTTGTCATTTGAATTGTCATAAATGAAATTATATAATAACTTATATGTTTATCTTATTTTCCTCTTGTAGGAAATACCTAGTGCAAGTGAGGTGCAGCCTTGTCCAGATTATGGAAGTGAAATGTTAGATAAGGGGAAGGTAATTGAAATCAAATTTGATTGAATTAAGAAGTTTAAGATCTTATATTGATTATACATACATAGATTGGTAGTTTCATATGTACTTGTCATTTTTATGTACAAGCAGTTATGAGCTATACATCATTGTTGACAAGTGTGAGCAAGGTGTAGCCTTGTCCAGATTATGGAAGTGCAATGTTAGATAAGGGGAAGGTAATTGAACTCAAATTCAATTGAATTAATATTTTTAAGATATTATATTTATTATGCATACATCAATATAGATTGGTAGTTTCATATGTACATGTCAGTTTTATGTACAGGCAGTTATGAGCTAATAATCATTGTTGACAAGTTCCACAATTCCTGAAGGAGTACGTATTGGAACACTTGAAGGAGTAGATGTTGAATCACCTCAAGGAGGAGGTGTCAAAACACCTAAAGGAGGTAAAGAAAAAGATCAGCCTAAAGAGGTATGTGTTTATTTTATTTTGTGTTTGGTATTTATATGTTCCTATTACCGACAATTGTATGCTAACTTGGATCAATTTTATGTTTTTGTTCACATATATAGATTGATATTACAAAGGTTGGTTTGGTCGGTTCTTTGAGAGGGGAATATTCTAGGACTCCTGACCCTTTGAAGAGACAGATATTTCAGGTAATCAAGATTACAATTTTAGAGTTCAATTATAATTCAATGTATATTGATTTTGATGTTAATTATTTGATTTTAAATCATATAGTATAAATAATCTCAATTGTGGTTTGAATTTTTCTTGTGCAACTACCTTCAGAGCCAACAAGTGCTGCAAAGAGGCTCCATTTTGATGATCCACCAGTATTTTAGGATGAGATAGACATTTTGGCATGTAAATTTTGAATAGACATCGAGATGGCATATGCCACATTTTGTAAAAATTTGTTTGAGTTGGCGTTGATGCCATTTTTGTATATGGAGATACAATCAAGATTATTGGATAATTTGATATATAGAAGTTGACAATCAAAATTTAATTTCTTCCTCATGTGCATGATTAAACTCTTTGAAAATTTAATCAAGTGAGCAATGGTTAAATATCAATGTACAAGAGCATAAAAAATAATGGTTGTATTATGTAGTTTATATTCATATTGCTGATTACATTGCATTGCACATCTTTCAAACTCAAATCATTATTTCACATTGCATAACTAACAACTAGATGCTGATAGATGAAAAAAATTCAATTACAATATAGTTTTTACAAAGTCAACCTAAGCAGTTATGCAATTACTTCACATTACATAACTAATAACTAGGAGCAACTATCAATTGCATTTGTTTGTCATGGAATTTTATGAGACCACACTTCTTTGAGGCATTTTTTTAAACAATTCACTGCCTTGTCTATGCCACCACATTTTTCATACATGTGTACCAAAGCTTTTTATCAAACAGTTCACTGGCTTGTTGTTATGGCTAAAAGCCTAAAACAAGTGCTTTCAAACAAGCTATGCATTGATGCAGAGTGGGGGTGAAAACATATGTGAAAACTACCCTTGACTCATTTGGACCAAATTTGAGAACCAATAACATACCCCTGTCTTAGGCTAGTGAAGCCCTCTTTCACAAAGTGAGTTCCCTTTAAACACTTGATCTTCACAAGAACACCCCAAACAATCTTGAGTTGTGTCATAAAACAAAAAATTCTAAGATTATTCTACACCTACAGGTCCTTTAGCAGGATGTCCCATGAAACCGTTTGTTTACCATGCAAATGCATAGGGTTTATTGAAAGTCCCACTTGCACAACTCCCCTGACCATGCCACCAACTCATAAACCTCTATTATGACCCCAATATGCTTAAATGTTAAAGAGATTCCCCCACTCTCATTGATTTTAACAAACCCTAGGCTAAAAGCTTCATTTTCATGCAATTTAAGCAATGATTTGCTTAGGACAGCAACTCCAAGACTCACAAATTTCCCCTTTCTTAAATGGACCTACACACATTCAAATCACATTGAACACATCCTCTCCACCGAGCCACATGAAAGGTACAGTAGGTGGAGGGCTTCAATAATTCATAATTTACTCAAAAATGCAAAATATGGGTTCACTACTCGCCTTGAGAAAACTTGGCACAAAACTCACAAAAAATGAAAAGAAAGCACTCAAACCAA
Source organism: Sequoia sempervirens (assembly GCA_007258455.2). Lineage (NCBI taxonomy): Eukaryota > Viridiplantae > Streptophyta > Pinopsida > Cupressales > Cupressaceae > Sequoia > Sequoia sempervirens. The sequence goes on along the minus strand of VDFB02000002.1, from coordinate 95,473,711 downwards.
CTTTAAAGGGGTCTCACGCCTACTGCCCCCAAAATGATCTTATTGATTCTTCACGAACTTACATTCATCAATCCCCAAAATGACTTCCTCAACCTTTTTTAAGACTCTCCCCCACACAAAACAACCGACCAACTCCCAATAACTGACTTACAAACTAAGTTACCTGTTCGGGTTTGGGGGTTAGGTTTGCCAGTTTGGCTAAATTTTTTTTGAGGGTGGTTCGATTCATTTTGGGTTCGTTAGTAAAAAAAACATGTAAAAATAAAAAATATATATATGCAGCATAGAAGCATGAAATAGGATTAGAATATCACATAACATCATATAAACAACAAAACCACCATAAACTTGAATTTCATTTAAAACATGCATGATAAATATTCATCATTGAAACTTGAATCGTGGTTGCTTGATATACAGATTCTATTGATGCCAAGGTTTAATTTGTATGATTTTGAATAAAGAAGCCAATTGAGTAGAGTTATTAGCATTCTTTAGAAATCATAAGAATTTATTTAGTACACTAGCCATTTTGATGTCTTCTTGCAATCTCAAATGCTAAATCTATGAAGAAGTTAACTCTGTTTCCCACTAGTTTCCATTAAAAAGAAGGCAACAAGCTATGGTCTCATGGCTTTTTGCACATGAAAATCAACGTTGGAGTTCAGTTGGAGGGTGAAAAACTACTTGTAACTACATAAATAAATCTTGTTCTACAACTCGTATGGCCTAACCGACTATTCCATCACGTCTGGATGGTTACATTTAGGTTAGGTATGGTCCCCTTTTGCACCCAAATAGGCTGAAGCGGTTTGAGCTACGTTCAATTAGCAAAATCCCTTAAGAGTCCAAAGTGCAAAAGGGCAGCAATCTTTCATGGATTGTTTCTCGAAAACTGTGATGCCTACAAACTTTTTGTTTGAGGCTATGGGATCGTGTTGGGCCCCTCTACAATAACCTTTCTTGGTTTTTTCTATCTCGGAGGTGTTTTCCTGTGGTGAAAAGTTTTCAGTTGAGGGAAAAGTTGTTAGATGCAAGCAGTGTAAAGTTGCAAAGTGGTGCAACTTTCATTCAGCAACTCGTACAACCAAACGAACTATTCCAACATGTCTGGATGGGTACGTTTACACTAGGTATGGTCATCTTTTCCACCCAAATACGCTGAATCACTCTGAGGTACATTGGACTGACGATTTCCCTTAAGAGTCCAAAGTGCTAAAAGGCAGCAATCTTTGAAGGGCTATTTCTCAAAAACCATGAATTTACAAACTCTCTATTTGAAACTATGGGATCATGTTTGGCCCATCTACAATAACCTCTCTTGGTTTTTGCTATTTTGGAGGCGTTTTCCTGTGGTGGCAAGTTTTCAGCTGAGGGAAAAGTTGTCAGATGCAAGTAGTGTAAAGTTGCAAAGTGGTGCAACTTTCATTCAACAACTCGTACGACCACACACACTATTCCAACACATTCTAATGGGTACGTTTATGCTAGGGATGGTCCTCTTTTGCAACCAAATACGCCGAATCACTCCGAGCTACATTGGATCGGCAATTTCCCTTAAGAGTCCAAAGTGCTAAAAGACAACAATCTTTGAAGGGCTATTTCTCAGAAACTGTGGCATTTACATATTCTTCATTTGAGGCTCTGGGATCATGTTTGACCCATCTACAATAACCTCTCTCAGTTTTTGCTATCTCAGAGATGTTTTCCCGTGGTGGCAAGTTTTTAGATGAGGGAAAAGTTGTAAGATGCAAGCAGTGTAAAGTTGCAAAGTGGTGCAACTTTCATTCAGCAACTCGTACAACCAAATGGACTATTCCAACACGTCTGGATGGGTACGTTTACACTAGGGATGGTCCTCTTTTGCAACCAAATACATTGAATCACTCTGAGCTACATTGGACTAATGATTTCCCTTAAAAGTCCAAAGTGATAAAAGGCAACAATTTTTGAAAGGATATTTCTTAGAAACCATGACGTTTACAAACTCTCCATTAAAGGCTATGGGATCATGTTTGGCCCATTTACAATAACCTCTCTCGGTTTCTTCTATCTCGGAGGTGTTTTCCCGTGGTGGCAAGTTTTTAGCCGAGGGAAAAGTTGTCAGATGCAAGCAATGTAAAGTTGCAAAGTGGTGCAACTTTCATTTAGAAACTCATAAGACCAAACAAATTATTCAAACACGTCTGGATGGGTACTTTTATGCTAGGGATGGTCCTCTTTTGCAACCAAATACACTAAATCACTTTGAGCTACATTGGACCGACGATTTCCCTTAAGAGTCAAAAGTGCTAAAAGGCGGCAATCTTTGAAGGGCTATTTATCAGAAAATGTAATGTTTATAGACTCTCTATTTAAGGATATGGGATCGTGTTTGGCCCATCTACAATAATATCTCTCAGTTTTTGCTATCTCAAAGGCGTTTTCCCATGGTGACAAATTTTCAGCTGAGGGAAAAGTTGTCAGATGCAAGCAATGTGAAGTTGCAAAGTGGTGCAACTTTCATTCAACAACTCATACGACCAAATGGACTATTCCAACACATTTGGATGGGTACGTTTATGCTAGGGATGGTCCTCTTTTGCACCCAAATATGTTGAATCACTCCGAGCTACATTGGACCGAGTGAAATTAGGTGAAAATTGATGCAGACACAAGGGCACAATCACAAACTCTTTGCAACCTACCTATTTGAGGCATCTAACAAGGTTATTCTGACCTCTTTGGACAATCCAAAACTCCCTTAAAACTTGACATGCAACTAAATACACATTTCCCTCTTTAACCTCTTAAACCCTTATAATAGTGAGAAACTAGTTTTTGTCCAATTACTCCACAATTTTCCAAAACACTAGACCAACACATGACTGATTCAAACACCCATATCCAAGTTACACAACATATATGAGAAACAACATAGACTCCTTTGGACCAACATTGACTTCCTATACATTCACCCTTGAAAAGGCTACTTAATTAGCCCAAAAATGCAAAGAAACATACCTTCAAACACTACACGGACCCCTAAAACCTTGGGGAAGCAAATAAATTTCCAAGAAAACAAAGATTCTATAATTGGATTCCATTTGTACGGACCTGTAACCATCAAATCATAAAACCCTTATTTTTAGTGTAATTCTTGAGGGTTTATTAGATGTAGCACTTCCACAACCTTTCAAACTCTGCCACCACCTTAGAAACCTTTATTTAGGCCCCAATATGCTTTTAAAATAAAGAAACTTCTAGTATCTCAGATATTTTTGCAAACCCTAGGGTAAAAACTCTATTTTCAAGTGAAAAAAAACCACCATTTTTAGACCTTTAACTCTTCATTTTATTTCAAAACCCAGTTCTCCATGCCTTCCATTCTTGAAATATCATTTCCTAAGTCCCAAAAACTCATCCCATAGATTCACATTGGCACACAGTAGGTGGGATGAGATTCAAGCCATTAAAATTGCAAAACTCTTATTCCCTTGTTTAGGAACCCGTCTAGAGAAAGTCTAAGTTTTGAGGCACAAAATTAATAAAGAAACCCTCTATTAAGAAGTCAGAATAAATTCAATACATTTAATAATTTTTCTACATAAATTTTTGATACAAAAATGCTTGAATGGCCTGTGCACAGGCAGAAAACACGAGAAAAGCAATAAAATCTGAACTGAGCAATTGAAACTTTATTGATTCAAAGAAAAAAAATTCCTTCAACAAAACCTATCTCGAGCTCTTGAAGGCCTTAAGTACATTTATATACCTTGGAATCCAACTCCCAATTCCTTTAACCACCAATCTTAACTGACTTTTGAAACCTTAATGACCATTGAAGGCCAAAATACAAACATTTTTCACATTAATATGACTCATAATGAAATGTTGCACTTTTCCACTTCTAAATTTACTAAGACCTCACTTAATGGCTTGAAATAGCATCATTACATGTTCAAAACACTGTTCTTGCTTGTCCCTAAACAAATTTTCTATTTTTTCCTTCAAAGGCTACAAAGCAACAACTAGGACAAGTTGGGATCTTCATGTTTTTTTACCCTAAAACCTGAAAACTCCTCCTAATACATGACCATTGATCCTATTAGATCTCATTAAAGAAAAAAACTCAAAATATTAATACTTTACTCATCTAAATGATCCACAATTATTGTGGTGTAGGTTTTCCTACACCAAAAATGGTGGTTACAACTTGCTAATGTCAATGAAACATGGGGGAAGCAAGATTTAAGGTTGGATCAAGCTTGTGCAGGTCCTAATAGACATGTTTGATGAATTTATAGGGTGTGGAAAGGTTGGAAACATTGATTTCCTTAAAAACCTCATGAAAGTTGCTAAAAATGAAGTTGCACCCAAGTTCGATTGAGGAGCAAAAGTGGCAAGCCACTATAATTCATTATATATAAATAGGAGATATTACAAAACCTGGTTCAAACGAGCATACCGACAAGAAAGAACTAGGAATAAAACCTTTGGTTGTAGCTCTATTAAGTACAAAAATTTATTACAAAATTGTACCAATAACAGTAACAAAGCATACACTTCTATGACTAATTCAACCTATGATTTTCCAAAATACAAACCCCTTCACATTTTAAACATACCCTTTAAATTACAATGCCAGATATTTGACCCATATTTCAAAAAACATCACTAGGTATAGATTATGCCCATACACAATTATGACCTTTTTACGTTGTTTCCAATTTGAGAATTCAAATTTTACAAAATTTTCCTTTTGGAGGCATTTAGGGCTCAGTCTTCCACAATAGTAGTATGTTCATGTTCTGGACTGACAAGCACCTATAGAAACCATCAAGGTAGCTTAGAATAACCAATCTATATTATTCTAAATAACACAAAATATGATAAGATGGTAATTTAAACTATAAAAGACGCTTAGAATAACCAATCTATATTGTTGTAATATTTCGCATACCTCTTCGAAAGGATCAAAGTTGGCTATTGTTGCAGCAGGTCCATGATTAATCGTGCCAAGAATATCGTAAAAGTTGGAAAATGAGAAATCTATATTATCACAATAGAAAAAATGCTTAGACTAACAAATCTGTATTAATCTAAACAACTTGAATGATGATGAATTGGTGATGCAAACTTTAAAAGATGCTTAGAATAACCAATCTATATTATTCTAAATGACACAAAATATGATGAGATGGTAATGCAAACTATAAAATACGCTTAAAATAATCAATCTATATTGTTGTAATTTGTCGCATACCTCTCTAAAGGATCAGAGTTTGCTATTATTTAGGTCCATGATCAATCGTGCCAGGAATATCGTAAAAGTGGGAAAATGAGAAATCTATATTGTCACAATAGAAAAGATGCTTAGACTAACAAATCTATATTAATCTAAACAACTTGAATGATGATGAGTTTGTGATGCAAACTATAAAAGATGCTTTAGATAACCAATCTATATTGTTCTAATCTGTCACATACCTCTCTGAAAGGATTAGAGCTGGCTATTGTTGCAGCAGGTCCATGATCAATCTTGCCAAAAATATCGCAAAAGTGCATACAAAATATCACTATTAAAGACACTTGCATTGCAATGGTATATAAAATATTAGTATTAAATAAAGAACACTAATGAACTTAATCATAATGAACATAAGCATTGTACCTTCCATTCTTGAAATACTATTCAAGTGTGCCTAAAAGGGTCATCTGCTTTGCTTAAAATTATCGATATTGCTTCGATCAACATTACTAATTGTCCATAGTTGTTTTGTCTTTGGTCTGGCATGATGCTTCAACAACTTAACATTTGTTGCTATAACAAGGTACGAATACATGAGAATGGTTTTTTGTTTCTCATAGTCTTCAAATGCAGGTATACCATTCTTTCTAATCATGTATGTTTGCAGCAAAGTTCACTGTAACCTGGCCGAGAACTGTAGGATACACAAAACCATCGGCATCATCTTCCATCGGTTTGTGTTGCTT